>PVJN01032364.1:0-24208 GCA_004026805.1 Lasiurus borealis | reverse complement strand
TCTGCTTTCCCCCAGCACCCACCACCCCACATAGAATGACTAAGGAACAAAGCTCAGATGCTCTATCCGATTCTGGCATTGGTACCTTCAAGGAGAGCTTCTGGTAGCCTTCTCCTACATCCCAAATAGCCACAGTCTTGTCGAACCCTCCAGACACGAGAAAAGATGCTGCAACACAAAATGAGAGTCTCAAGGGGTCTTTTCTAGCCAATTGCTTCCTCCTGTGGGAGGTCCCAGTGGTCTTGAAGCTGCATCAGTGAAGCACCTCATGGCTCACTCTGACGAACTCCGACCCCTTTCTGATGGTTCAACCCCAATTAGAGTTGATTCTCATTACTAATAGTAGTTAATTACATTCTGTCAAGTCATTGCAAACACTGAATTAGCAAATACTGAACCACTGTTCTTAAGGAAAATACAGGGTTAGGTTCCTGTGAGCCTCTGGTTACATTTCCTTAATTGATCAATACATATATATATATATATATATATATGTATTTTAAATATATATATATATTTTATTCATTAGAACTGAATTCATGGCCATCAGTTCTGTAACTCTTGCCTGAACAAAGCTTCTGTAACATGTGTTTTCCCCATAAAGCATATCACAGCCTTATCTCACTTAGAAACAAGGGATCTGGCTTAAATAGCAACTTGCCAACTAAAAGCTCAAATTGTGGAGAAACAGAGATGGCAGCATAGGTGAACACCTAAACTGCTGCCTCGCACAACAATTTCAAAACTACAGCTAAATGACAGAACGGACACCATCCAGAACCACAGGAAAGCTGGCTGAGTGGAAATTCTACAACTAGAAGGAAAGAGAGGGGCACACAGAGACTCAGAGGCGCTGCAAAAAGCTGAGGTACGGAGACACGTGCTTGGAGAGTGCGGACATCGGTGTGCCTGGCTGGCTGACTTCCTGTAGCAGGAGGGAGACGGAAACTCCCTAATGCTCTGAACCCCAGTTCCGGGCAAGACTCATATGGGGGGAGTCTGGAATGTCATGAAAAGGAAGGAGTGCACAGAAACTTAGGGGAACCACAAAAGGCAGAGGTCTGGAGGCAAGTGCAAAGAGGACTGACTGCTGATTAGGCCTCAGGCTTTCTCTAGTGGGAGGGAAACAGAACTTTCCAATTGCACTGAAATTCAGGTCTGACTGCGCTGAACCCCAGTGTTGGGCGAGGCCCTGGGCACCCAGACTCATATGGGTCCCTGGAGCGCATGGAAACTCAGGGGAGCTGGAAAGGCACAGGGATGGAGGCATGCGCAAATGCACACAGAGAGGGCTGAAGCGATTACCGAGGGGCACTGAGACCTGGAGCCACCATGTAGGGCAGGGCTGACGGGAAACCAAGGCTGTCTGCTCAGCCCAGAGACTCTACCACATCCAAGCCCAGCACAGAGGCTGCTGCAACCTTGCAATTCTTAAGGCTGACTCCAGCACAGAAGTTCTCCTGGCATAAGCACAGTTGATGCTCACAGCCAATTGGCTCAGAGGTCAATTCCTCCCAGTGATACCAACAACTATCAAGACTTAGCTACAGGCAAAACTGGTTTGGCTCAGTAGATAGAACATCGGCCTGCAGACTGAAAGGTCCCGGGTTCCATTCCGGTCAAGGGCATGTACCTTGGTTGCAGGCACATCCCTAGTAGGGGTGCAAGAGGCAGCTGATTGATGTTTCTCTCTTATCGATGTTTCTAACTCTCTATCCCTCTCCCTTCCTCTCTGTAAAATATCAATAAAATACATTTAAAAAAAAAGATTATAAAAAAAAAAGACTTAACTACAACAAGACTATACACACAACCCCAAAGGGGTGCACCAAGAGTGTCCACCTCAGGTAATTGGGGAGGTGGAGCTACTGGGCCATATAGGACACCTTGCACACAAAGCTACTCTACCAACTCAGGGAAGCAGCGAAAATGTAGAGACAAAGGAACAGATCACAAACGAAAGAAATGGAGGAAAACAAACAACTGGATATAGAGTTCAAAATCAAGGTTATAATGTTTTTAAAGGATTTCCTAGAAAAGATGGATAAATTTATTGAGACACAAAAGGAGATGAAAAAGAATCAACTAGAAATTAAACATACACTGACTGAAAGAAAAAATATTATACAGAGACCTAACAGCAGACTAGAGGAATGTAAGAATCAAATCAAAGATTTGAAAAACAAAGAAGTAGAAAACACTCAACTGAAAAAGCAAAAAGAAAAAAGAATCCAAAAATGTGAAGATAGTGTAAGGGGCTTCTGGGACTACTTCAAGCATACCAACATCAGAATTATGGGGGTGCCAGAAGAAGAGAGAGAGCAAGGCACTGAAAACCTATTTGAAGAAATAATGACTGAAAACTTCCCCCACCTGGTGAAAGAAATAGACTTACAAGTCCAGGAAGTACATAGAACCCCAAACAAAAGGAATCCAAAGAGGACCACACCAAGACACATCGTAATTAAAATGCCAAGGACAAAAGACAAAGAGAGAATATTAAAAGCAGCAAGAGAAAAACAGTTAATTACTTACAAGGGAGCACCCATACGATTGTCAGCTGATTTCTCAATAGAAACTATGCAGGCCAGAAGAGAGTGGCAGGAAATAGTCAAAGTGATGAATAGCAAGAAACTACAACCCAGCAAAGCTATCATTCAGAATTGAAGGGCAGAGACAAGAGCTTCACAGATAAGAGGGAGCTGAAGGAGTTCATCACTACCAAACCAGTATTATATGAAATGCTGAAAGGTACTCTCTAAGAAGAGAAAGAAGAAGAAAAATGTAAAGATAAAAAATTATGAACAATAAATACATATCTATCAACAAGTGAATCTAAAAATCAAGTAAATTGAAAATCTGATGAAAAGAAACTGGTGAATATAATAGAATCAGGGGCATAGAAAGGGAATAAACTGATAATTCTCAGGGGAAAAGAGGTGAGGGGTGTACAGGAAGAGACTGGACAAAAATCATACACCCATGGATGAGGACAATGAGGTGGAGGTAAGGGCAGAGGGTGGGGTGGGAGCCTGGTGGAGGGGAGCTATGGGTGGGAGGGGGAAGAGGAGCAATTGTAATAATCTGAACAATAAAGATTGATTTGAAAAAGAAAAAAGAAAAAAAAGAAAAGCTCAAATTGTGAAATGTGGCACTAAATAGACCACAAGAAGTACACGTTACGATAAGAGAAATGAAACAAGAAGGCAGTGAGTCACCTTGTTCAACTTCAGTGGGATTGCATGCACAGGCTAACTCAAGCTCTTCACTGCAATTCACATATCCACAAGTGACCACAAAAGTGCCATGAGTATTGACTTTAGGGTTATAAATTAATTTTAGCCTGTAATTTACAAAGATGGAATCTGCAAATAGCAGTGATTGACTGTGTAACCCTGAACTCAATAAAGCCAAGGATAGAAACTAGCAGGGTGCCTCAGAGTGGGGTCTGACGCACACAGAGGCTGCTTCTGAAGAGGAAAAGATATTCAGAAAAACCCTTGCATTTCTAAAGTCACACTGTGATTGTGTGGGTACTGGCTGGGTGCTCCAAACACACACTCCATGAGGAGGGAGGAGTTTAACCTTTGGCCCTGGGGTATCAGGAGCAGTCACTCCCCCACTGGGGTTCACTGCCATGGCAGCTTATTGTCATTGCCCTTCATCTGGAAATAGCTTCCCAATCTCCCTCACCTATTGTCAGTCCCTCTGCTTCCGAGTGTACTGACCTTACCCTCAAACTCTGGAGAGGGACAAGTCACTCAGACCAGGCCCATCAGTACCTTTCATCACCTGCTAAAGTGATTGGTTCAGGGATGGGCATGTGACCCATGCTGAGCCAATGGGAGTCCTCCATGGGGCTTGTGCTGGGACCACCAGAGGGAGCTTCTTTTTCCAGGAGTCCCAGCAGCCAAAACCACTGTTGGCTTGAACCACCAGGGGCCACTTTGCCTATTTGGGGAAAATACCAACACAAGAAAGAAGCTGATCTAAGTAGAAGAGTCAGCTCCGTGGCAACATAGTCTGAGTATCTTGGACCCAGCCACATCTCAAGTGAGATCTGATCCTGGACTTTCCAATTGCACGAATTCATTTCTTTTGCTAGTTACACCACGCTGAACTGAATTTATGTCACTTACAAACTATGTCTAAGAATTTCTCTCTTGCCTTTTTCTTGTTTGTTTGTTCTTGTGGAAAAGAAGTCCAGCAGCATTGAAAACCAGCTCTATGCTGAGGGAAGTTCATGTGAATGAAACCTTGGTTACCCTGCCCAGCATTCCCCCGCGTGCAGGATCTTCCTAAGTGTGTGTTACTCACTGTCTCTGGCAAAGTGGCAGGAACTCACAGACCCTTCATGGCCGTGCATCAGAGTTACACAGGCTCCACGGTTTCGAAACTCCCCTGAATGGACGTTCCATATTTTTAAGGTTTTATCCCAAGAACTTGTACACAGGAAATGGCCGCTGTAGGTAAAACAGCAGCTTGAGATTGCATTGGTATGTGCCCTGAAACAGATAGAAGGGTGCACATGTTAGCACTTGGCTTCTACAAAAATCTGATGACCCACCTACATCGGGGGGAGGGTGAAGGGAGAGGGCTTTGGAGCTGATGCCCTGTGACCTATAGACTTCCTTCCTACTTACTAGGGTCCAGCCAGTAATTGCTCTAACTATGTCTCACTGTCCCAGGGATTTCTCAATCCTGGCAATACTGACGTTTTGTACTAAATAACTCACTGGGATAGGGAACTGATTTGCAGATTGTGATATGTTGGGTGTCATCCCTGGACTCTACCCACTAGATGCCAGTAGTCCTTATACCTAGTTGTGCAACCCAAGCTGTCTGCAGACACTGGCAAGTGTCCACTGGGATGCAAACTGCCCCTGCAGAGAACCACTGTGCTATTCAGAGCTGCTTGAGGCTGGAGGAAAGAGAGCAGCTGGAACAGCTGTCCAGGTGGTTCATGGACACAGCCCTTTGGGCCTGGGTGCTGGACCACACGCCTCTCCTGCTCAGGCTCCAGCTCCTCTGTCTCCAGGACATGGAGCTTGGCTGGTCACCCCAGCCCCCTCCTCTTTACCTCAACTGCTCACTCTCTTTCTCTCTTTCTCCCTCTCCATCTGTCTTCAGTGTCCTTAAAGCATATTTTAATGTTGTGCTTTTATTTACTATTTTCAGGTTATCTGTTCTCAACTTTTAAATGTCTTCTTGTTTTGGAAAAAAAAAATATCTGTGAGCATCTTGCTACTTCTTTTTGTTGTTTGTCATCCTCAAAGTATTTTCCCCATGATTCTCAGCTCCTGTTATAGACAGTTTTCAAGGAAATCTATGAACATAAATGAGCATCTCTCAGTTGCCCGGGTCATAAAATCAATCTTTTTGCCTGAGGAAAAGATTGGACAAAACTGTTTTCGAGTGATCAGGTCAGAATTTTGGACACTGTCTCAGTTCTTTGAAATGCAAAAACTGAGAAAGATCAATGTGGGTGTTGGGGTTGGGGGAGTCAACTTTCCAGGGGTGTCCGGGGTAAAACTTTCCGAATTCCTGTGCCTATTGGGCTGAGAGCCATCTCAACATCCAGACACTGTCACTGGGGCTTAAACCTGGAGATGGAAAATGAAGGCCCCCCCAGAATCTGGACACTGTCACTGGGGTCCAGACCAGGGCTGTCTCTCTTTCCCAGGATGGGTTCTCATTTCAAACGAATTCCACTTCTCATATAAAACCGTTTTCTTAGTTCCACTGTTTGGGGGAAGTGCTTGTGTTTCACGTGCACGTCTGGACAAGATGGAGCCGATGTACTTCTCTCTATTCCTCTGCACAGGGCAGATAACAGCCCTGGGCATTTACAGAGGGAACGGAAGACTATGAAGCGGGGGGGAAAGAAAACCCACAGCCAGGACTCTTGGGACCAAAGGAGGGCATGCTGTGAGGCCCTAGGGTTTTCTTTTTGCTTCATACGTCCCGGCCTGGGTACAGAAAACCTTGTAACAACACCAAGGCAAGGGAGAACAACACCAACAAATGCCTCCAAAAGGATGTTTTCTCCCTCCCCAGCCAAGGGAAGAGCCTAAGAAAACAGAACACCTTCAGACAATACCCACCTTACTCCGGCCAAATATCCTGGGGGAACTACAGTCCCATCCCTCTCTCCTTTAAGAAGCCACACTTTGATGGATCCTGGCTGGGTGGCTCAGTTGGTTGGAGTGTTGTCCCAACCACCAAAAGGTTGTAGGTTCAATTCCTGATCAGTGCTCATATCTAGGTTTTGGGTTTGGTTGAGGCACATACAGAGACAACCAACTGATGTTTTTCTCTCATCTCTCTCCTCTCTCTCTCTCTCTCTCTCTCTCTCTCTCTCTCTCTCTCCCTCTCTCTTCCTCTCCACCTCCCCCCTCTCTCTGAAAATCAATTAGCCTAGCCAGTTAGTTGGGTGTTTAGAACGTCAGCCCACAGAATGAAGGTCGTGGGTTCTATTCCTGTCAAAGGCTCAATTCCCAGCCCCAGTTGGGGCATGCGTAGGAGGCAATCAATCAATGTGTCTCTTTCACATCAATGTTTCTCTCTCTATGTTTCTTCCCCTCCCTTCCACTCTTTCTAAAAATTAGTGCAGGGGAGGGGGGACTCGAAAGGGGAATATCCTCAGATGAAAATTAACAAAAAATAAAAATCGATTAGAAAACAATCCTCTGGTGAAGATTAAATTTTTTAAAAATGCTTTGATGGGCAATTACAATCACACTTGACCCAAACAAAAAGATAGAAATCTTAAGCCAAAAAAAATAAAAATAGAAGATATAAAGATTGATCAAATGGAAATTTCAGAACTGAAAAATATAGTAACCAAAATTAAAAACTCAATGGGGAGGACAGAGGAGAGCATTAATAACTATGAAGGCAAACAGTATAAATTAACCTATCAAAAAAAATGTGTGTGGAGGGGGGCAGAACCTCAGGAACCTGTGGGATTATAACAAAAATATCTAAGCATTTGTTTCAGCAGGGTTCCAGAAGGAAAGGAGAAAGAGGGTGGGGCTGACAAAGTAATCAGAGAAATTACATCTGAAATGTTACCAAATTTGGCAAAAACACATAAACCTATAGATTCAAAAATATATAATTCCAAATAGAATAAATTCAGACACATCATAATTAAACTTCTGAAAAGTGAAGAGAAAGGAAAAAAAATCGTGAAAGCAATAAGAGAGAAATGACACCTCACCTAAAAGAGGGAAACAATTTGAATGACAGTGGATTTCTCATCAGAAATCAGGGAAGACCTTGCCCTAGCCGGCTCAGTTCAGTGGATAGAGCATCAGCCTGTGGACTGAAGGGTCCAGGGTTCAATTCCGGCCAAGGCCACATGCCTGGGTTGCAGGCTGATACCCAGTGGGGGCATGCAGGAGGCAGCCAATCAATGATTCTCTCTCATTATTGATGTTTCTATCTCTCTCTCCTTCCTCCTTCCTCTCTGAAATCAATAAAGAAATATATTTTTTAAAAAAAAAAAAAAAGAAAGAAAGAAAGAAACCATGGAAGCCAAAGAAAGTGACATGAGAGTTTTTACATGCTGAATGAAAAAAAAAAACAAAACAAAAAACTTGTCAACCCAGATTTATATATCCAGCAAAAATAGCCTTTGGGAATGAAGAGGAAATCAAGACATTTTCAGATTAAATAAAACTAAGAGAGTTTATGGCCCTCTGACTTACCCTAAAAGAATGACTAAAGGAAGTTTTTCTAAACAGAAAGAAACTTGGAATATCAGAAATGAAGACAGAACATAGTAAGTAAAATACGGTTAAATACGGTAGACTTTCCTTCTCCTCTTGAATTTTCTAAATTATGTTTCACAGTTGAAGTAAGTGTGTGTGCGTGTGTTGTTTACTACTTGCAAACGTTCCAATCAGTTAAGATTATGTTGGCTCACATTGAGACCAATGGACCGGAAGCCTGTCCCATCCCACAGGTCACAGTTGGTGGTTTCCCCAGCCTTCCCTTTCCCCCTATGCAGCCTCTTCATAGCATCCGAGACCAAGTTGGGATGTCCAGCATGGATGCTGGCTAACATGCTAACGGTATGGAGGCCAAATCCAGGAGGGCATGAATGGGGACCCTGCCCTCCCCCTCCCCGCTGCAGGATGCTGCCCGGCTGCCTGGGCCCCTCCTCACTTGTTGATGGTGAGCAGGGTGGCCTGGGATGTAATATCCCAGATCTTGACGGTCTTGTCCAATGAGACGGAAGCTATCTTCTGACTGTCAGGGTCGAAGCAGCAGCTTGTGACTGATCTTTTGTGATGATCTGTGGCACAGGGAAAGGTCTCATTATCCATGTTCTACCTGAGACACTTGCTTCACAAGTGACAACAGTCCAGAAACACCATTCCACTTCTCACACGTTCCTGAGTACCTGTTCAGGGATTTGAACAAGAGCATAGCCAGTCTGCTCCCTGTCCCAGCAGAACTCCCAGTCTGATGGTGATTCACCCTTGATTGGGCAATGCCCCACAGCATGCCAGGGGCCATGAGGGGAGGACGAGGTACCTCACAGCTCCTGGCCGGCAGAAGTCTGGCCCAGCCCGGGGCAGCCCTGAGAGGTCAAGGAAGCGCCCAGAAGTTATCAAGGGAAGCAGGACAGGAAGAGTGCTCCGGGCAGAAGGAGCCGCATGAGCAAAAGCTTAGAGGTGGGACAGGGCATGGAGAAGCATGGGGAGCAGCTAGACCCCAGAGAGTGAGGAGAGGTAGAGCAGGAAGTGATACATTAAGGGAAACATATAAGCAATGAAACACTGCACATATTATGGGTCCACACTGATAAAAACAGACATAAAGCACATATGGGAAATAATACTGCATGTGCAAACACACACCACACACACACACACACACACACACACACACACACACACAGTTCAGGAAGGCCACCCAGCAACAATATTGTTTATAATAGGCATCTCTGGGGAGGAGACAGAATAGGTACAACGGCCTTTAACTTTTAGCTTTACACACAAAATTTTATTACAAAGATTATGTATTTTTCAATTATTTATTTTGCTATAACTGTCAACTGACACGCAGTAATAAGGATAACTAAAGCAAAGAGATCCCCTATGCCCAGTTTCCGCCAGCGGTCACATCTTGCACAATGATATATCACCACCAGGAAATTTACACACAATGATTATCATTTTGATATTTAGGAAATAGAGCAAAACATTAAGAAGGCTGAGCTTCCATTCAACAGGAGACTGTGCTTTGAATGTTCATGGAAGGCTGGAGCAGAACATTGTCTCATTTATGACAAGCACAAACTGAATGAAAAAGTTTAACTGATGAGGACTAGTCTTGGTATTAACAGCTAGTGTTTTTAGCAATTGGTGTCCCATCTTTAATTATGCGGCTCACATACAGTTTCATCACATAAAGCAATTGAAAGTCAGTTGGTCCAGTGACAAGCGGCTGTTACCGTGGCTGACAGAACAGCGCAGGGAACCCATGCAAACTCACCTTTGATGTGTATCACAGTCGAGGCGTTTCTTGCGTCTGTTATACAGATCCCACGATCCACATCCAAGCCCGAGACCACGTATTTACCGTCAGGAGAGAAGTTACAGGAGGTTATGAAGCTTTCATGTCTGATCCTCCACTGAAACAGGGCAAGGATTAAAGGTTGTTTTTTCTCCAGCCCCGCTGCTCAGTAGAGCTTTCTGTGGTGATAACAATGTTCCATCTCTATGCTGTCCAATATCCTCGCCACTGGCCACATGTGGCACTGAGCACTTAGAGTGGGCAAGTGCAAATAGGAAACTGAATTTCTAAGTTCATTTGATTTTCATTAATAAGTGTAATGAATTAATTAATCTATGTCCAGGATTGATGAACAAGGGCAGGGAGAGCACCCAGGAGACTGGGCAGCCAGGTTCTAGTAATGTCCGACTTTATCCCCGTTCATTTTGGCAAAGAAATGAAAGAAACCTCCAAAATAGAAAAACTGGCTGGAGGCAAGGACAGGAAATTTACTACCTCAAGAGGAGAAGTAAGCACTTGATTAAATGCTTAAACGTCGATGGCAGTCTCATTTTCACCTACAGAATTGGTTACGTTTTTTTAAATTATGATAACTAGTATTTGAGGGTGGGAGACAGTGGGTTCTCCCGCAGTGCCTACGGTATGAGTTGGGACAGATTTCTGGAGAGCAATTTTAAAAGCACCATGTTTCTATGCCAAATTAGTGATAAAATCCAGCTCTATATCCAAAAAAAAACTCTATGGAAACTTTCCTCGTTGTATCATCGTTTATGCCAGAGTAAAAGCAGCCGAGTGTTCTGTACCAGGGAATGGAGGAGCACAGCATGACCTATTTGTCCCATGGAATCCATACACCCATTAAAAAGTGTGATGCTGGCCCTAACCAGTTTGGCTCAGTGGATGGAGTGTCAGCCTGCAGACTGAAAGGTCCCAGGTTCGACTATGGTCAAGGGCATGTACCTTGGTTGTGGGCACATCTCCAGTGAGGAGTGTGCAGGAGGTAGCTGATTGATGTTTCTCACATTGATGTTTCTAACTCTCTATCCCTCTCCCTTCCTCTCTGTAAAAAATCAATAAATTATATATTTTTTAAAAAAAGTATGATGCTGATGTGTACTAAATGATACTATGCTGTTAACAGAACATTCTTGTCTGTGTTCCTATGTAAACATATGTAAACATAGGAAAAGAGACAGCAAGATGTTAACTATAATCTCTGGAGATTTTAAGGTTTTTAATTTTGGGTTTTGTTTTTTTCTTGACTTGTCTTTCTAAAAAAAAGTTTACAATGAATATAAACTGATCTTTGCACTAAGAGAAAGATTTTTTTTAATCCTTACCTGAGGATATTTTTCCATTGATTTTCAAATAGAGTGAGAAGAAGGGGAGGAGGGGAGAAGGAAGAGAAGGAGGAGGAGGAAGAAAAGGAGAGGGAGAGAAACATCAATGTGATAGAGACACGTGGATTGGTTGCCTTCCCTATGCGTTCTAACCAGAGATGGATCCTGCAACCCAGGTATGTGCCCTTGGCCGGGAATCAAGCCCTCCCCTTCAGTGTGAGGGCTGACATCCTAATCACTGAGCAACACCGGCCATGGTGAAAGATCATTTTTTTCAAGGGGAGAAAAGAGGAGGAAGGGAGAGGAGATGCAATGAGAAGCTGCTGGGGGAAGCGCACTGGGAATGGGGTAGGAGACCCTGAAGAGATGCCTGAGCAGGGCTGGGCTGCTGGGGTCTGGGCAGGAGAGAGGGGAGTCTCAGTTTTGATGGATGGGTGGTGGCCCCTTCAAGAGAGAGAACAGATTGGAAAAGACCCATAACCCTTATGCTTTGGCCAAGGGGCCTTTTCCTCAGGCCTCTGTGCTACTTCTCGCCTCAGCAAATCCAGACGCCTCACAGAGGAGGGTCTCTTTCCCGCAGCCTGGAATGCCACGACCACTGTCCCCACCCCATCCCACCTGTGTCACTCCTTCAAGCAGAAGCCCCCCGCCTGTCTGCTCCATCAAGCTATCCTTCCCCGGTGCTCACCCTCCATCATCTCGGGCCCCTGAGAATATTCTCTTTCGCTGGAAGACTGGCTTCTCTGCCCACCCCATGCCCACCCCAAGGCTCTGTGAGGCCCAGCGGGACCTTGTGCACCGACATCTCCACTGGGCAGGGCATGCTTACCAGCAGCTTGCCTGTTTCAAGGTCCCAGGTCCTCAGGGTTTTGTCGTAGGCCGCAGCGGCAATTCTGGAAATAAAATGACGAGCATAGATAGGGTCTTTATGACAGAGACAGCGATGCATATGATTTCCTCATAGAAATTTTTTATCATTTAGAACCAAGATTGCAAATACTAACACTATAATCTCTCTAATGAAGCTCCATGAGCCTCACCCCTCTCCCGCCTCCCCCGGAGAGCGGTGGGTGGGTTCTCACTGAACACAGAGAGAATCTGACACAAAGGATGCCAGCGGCACTCTCTTCCTTCCTTCCTCCCTCAGCCCCCCAAATCTGTTCTTTTGTGTTTGGGGCGTTAAAGGCATCATCTCTTCTGTTGATGACTGACCATCTTCTTCTAAGGCGATGCCTACAACTCACAAGGATCAATTACTTCTGCTCACATGTCTAATTGTTAACAGAAAAAAAAAAAGGTTGATAGCTCATTTTATTCTAAAATGTTTTATTGTACATTTAGTGAAATAATAAAAATGTCCCCTTTGCCTCATTATCTTGCATGTTCCAAGGCCATCGTCCACCACATGAGATACATTTCCACAAAAATTAAATTCCCACATTGTTTTTACTCAACTGTCCCTGGTGTGCTGTCCACTGGCCTGCCTCCTCCCTCGCGCTGTTCCTGACCCATGTGAAGGAAGCAAAAGTCACCTTCTGCTGTCAGCCGTGACGCTGCACTCCAAAACAGGAGCCTTGGGCCCGTTGTTAAAATCCCGGACAATGGATCCCTCCATCGCATCCTCAAATCAACAGGAGAGAGGGACAGAGAGCAAGAGGTCACTGGGGCACTGACTGAAGTTGTGGACTGAGATCCACATCGGCCCTGAGCTTGTCTGACAGCAAAGTATGAGAACCCCCTCCTCTATGACTCTCATCCAACTCAAAAGGGTGAAAGGACATCAGCCAGGGTCACAGCTAGGGGGCCCCAAATGTGGGGCTTGAACCATGTGGACAGTTCCCAAACCCTCCTGCCTATTCTGCCCGGCCTTGGTACCCCCAATGACAGAAAAGATGCTCCTCCAAGCTACCCTCCACCCGGTTACCTTAACGGAACCCAGGAACCCCAAGCCTAGCCCGGGGCTCAGGAACCATCCTTGACTCATTCCACCCTGTCCCTCTCCTGCCCCCGAAGCTAGAGGAGATGATCAGACTCAGAGCTGACTGTCCGGCACCGTGGGCCCAGCTCTAACCACACAGTCATCTGGGAACATTGCCACCCCTCGCCCTGCTCCTAACTGAACAGCAATGCCCCTAAACAGACCTGCCAGGGTCTGCTGGCTATGCCCAGAAGGCAGCCCCCGTTCTGCCACCTTGTCTGATCATCACACCCCTGTTCCTTGTTCCCCTGCTTCCCGCACCCTGGATACTGATCTCAGCTTTGCCTCTCCCACCTCCCCATCGCAAACAGACCCCAGGCCTGGCCACACCATCTCTGTGGATAGAACTCAGTGTCCCAAATAAGCGACCCAAAGAGATGACACAGCATAGGCCCTGGACACCCTGGGACTCTCCAACAGAAGGTGAGGCGCTCCCAGTCCAGAGATCTCTACTGCCTGCTCCCTCTGTTTCCAAACCCACAGTCTAACAGCTGCTACACTAACCTCATCTCTCTCCTGTGGCCTGACATTAATGTGAGCCCTCAGTTTTGTTTCTCCTTCCTGCACTTTGCTCAAAAAGGCCTCCCCAAATTCTTGTGACCCTTGAGAAGCGGGACGTCAGTACTGGGGAACTCTCTACAAGAGGCAACGTAAGTGCACAGGATGTTTTGATGGCACCTATCCTGGGACCACCTACCCACAGCTTCACGGTGCAGTCAAAGGAGCTACTCAGGAGCTTTGTGTCATTCACACAGAAGTGACAAGAACTCACAAGGTGCTGGTGTCCAGTCAGAATTTGAAATGGAATCTGAAAAGAAAAAAAATAAAAAGACTGAGTGATTTCAGGAGGTTGCAAAATAGAAGCTCAATAGTTTAAAAATCAGTCGTACATTTGCAGTGAACAACCTAGAAAATAATTAAGAAAAAATCCATTTATAAAAGCATCAGAATAGGAATAAATTTCAAAAAAATATATGATTTATACTCTGAAAATTGCAAAACATTATTGAAAGAAATTTTTAAAAAGACTTAAATAAGTGGGAAAACATCCTATGTTCATGGATTGGCAAAATTACTATTGATAAGATGAAAATTCCCTTAAAAAGGATTTACAGATTTAACAATCACCCATCACAATCCTAGCTAAAATGGACAAGCTGATCCTAAAATGTATTTGGAAATTTAAAGGAAGCTGAATAGCCAAACTATCTTGAAAAAGAACAAAAGTGGCCCTGGCTGGGTAGCTCAGGTAGTGGGAGCACTGCCCTGATAGGCCACGGTTGCGGATTTGGTTCCGGGTCAGAGCATGTGCAAGAGTCACCCAATGAGTGCATGAATAGCTAGAACACCAAATGAGTTTTTTTTTTTTCTCTCTCTCTCTCTCCCTCCCTTCCTCCTTCCCTCTTCTTCTAGAATCAATGAATAAAAAAAATTTTTAAAGTGTTTTTTAATAAAAGGTGGAGAGCTCACAATTACCAATTTTAAAACTTACAACAAAAAAGTTACAAAAATTGAGACAGTGTAGGACTGGCATAAGATAAACACATAGATCAGTGGTTGTCAACCTTTCTAATGCCGACCCTTAAATACAGTTCCTCATGTGGTGGTGACCCCCAACCATAAAATTATTTTCGTTGCTACTTCATAACTGTAATTTTGCTACTGTTAGTGAATTGTGTTGTAAATATCTGTGTTTTCCGATGGGCTTAGGTGACTCTGCTAGCGGTTCTACAGGTCATGACCCACAGGTTGAGAACCGCTGCTGTAGAGCCTAAGACCATCGGAAAACACAGATATTTACATTACAGTTCATTAACAGTAGAAAAATTACAGTTATGAAGTAGCAACTAAAATAATTGTATGGTTGGGGGTCACCCAACATGAGAAATTGTATTAAAGAGTCGCAGCATTAGGAAGGTTGAGAACCACTGACATAGACTGATAAAATAGAATTGAGAATCCAAAAATAATTCCTCATGTTTTTATTATTCAGTTGATATTCACAAAGATGCCAAGATAATTAAAGATGGAGAGATAATAGTCTTTTCAACAAATGGTATTGGGATAAGGAAATATCCACCTGCAAAAAGAATGAAGTTGGACCTTTACCTGACACCATATACAAAATTAACTCAAATACTTGAATATAAGAGCTAAAACTACAATATGCTTAGAAGAAAATATAGGTGTAAATCTCTATGAATTTGGATTAGGCAATGGTTTCCTAGACTAAAAGCACAAACAGCAACAACAATGATAAACTGGACATTACATTAATTTTAATAAATTAAAAACTTTTGTGCTTCTAAACACAACATCAAGAAAGTAAAAACATTAACAGAATGGGAGAAATTTTTGAAAATCATACATGAGATAAGGAACTTATTCTAGAATACATAAAGAACTCTTAACACTCAACAGTAAAGTACCCACACCACCCGGGAAGTGGTGCAGTGTTAAGTGGTGCAGTGTTATTTGAAACTGGATTGGGTTAAGTGTAAATATATATTGCAAACTCAGGACAACCACTAATAAAAAAAAAAAAAAAGTAAAACAAAAGGAAACAAAAAACAACCCACTACATCTGATTCTTAGAGAGGAAGGGAGCTGTTTCCCTCTCCTGGGGACCTGACCAGGGTGCCTGAGGCCAAGGGAGGTCACAGACTCCCTCCAGGCCCCTGACTTTGATTGTGGTTCTATGAAAACCATGCTCACACTTTCCACTCTCCTGTAACCACAACAGGGCAGTTGCATCCGACATGTCAGTGTCCTGCCCCGGGCAGTTTCCCCACCCCCGTACCCTCCCTTGGTCTGACAACCCACCGAGAGGGCAGTTCTCATTTTGCTATTAGTAGAAGAGCTTCCAGTGTAAAAGCTCTTCCTTTTCTTTGGCCAGAAAGTGTAGGGTTTGTGTTTTTATTTTTATTTTTATTTTTTTATTTTTATAGAATATTGCAGGCAGGAAGTTTCCTTCCTTCCCCTGCCTCCGTTTTTTTTTTGTTGTTGTTTGTTTGTTTTTTAATATATTTTATTGATTTTTTACAGAGAGGAAGGGAGAGAGATAGAAAGTCAGAAACATCGATGAGAGAGAGACATCAATCAGCCGCCTCCTGTATGCCCCACAGTGGAGATGTGCCCGCAAGCAAGGTACATGCCCCAAATCAGAATCGAACTCGGGACCTTTCAGTCCACAAGCCGACGCTCTACCCACTGAGCCAAACCAGTCTCCGCTGTGTTTTTATTTCTTTTAAAGAATGGAGACGTACTCTCTGAATGGTTTCCATGTTCTGACCCCCTGGGTGGGATAATGGCCTGACATCTCCGCTTTGTCCCCGCTTCCGCCTGTGAAGCCCTCAGCGGGTGGCTGGTTCCTTCCCCAAGTGCTTGCTTGGAAGGAATGTGGCTGCTGGTCTCTTCTCTGAGAGCCCCTTTGAGCCGGGCCTCGCAGAGACAGGAAGGAGATGTCCAGGAAGGTGGACATGTTGGGGGAAAGGAGTGACTAGGGAAGAGAGTCTCCTTCCCAGGCCCAAGAATCGAGTCCTTGCAGGAGAGGGTTGGTGCCTGCTGATTTCCATCATGGAGCTGGGAGTCTCCTTGACTCCTTCCGGGCCCCTCTCCCGCTTGGGGCTGACAGCCAAAGGCTGAGGCTCTTTTGCTCAAATCTTGGACATCTTCTAAAAAGCGCCGGAGGCCAGAGGAGCCGCAGGAAAGGGCTTTGCACGGGTGGATGATGGGCTGGGAAGCACCGTCCCTTCCTGGCGCCCTGTCTTCAGGTTCCTGGCAGCTTTGTGGCAACCTCAGAACAGACAAATCTGTTTCGAATGAGCTAGAATGTCACAGGAATGTCATAAACGTATATCCAGATAGAGAAATATGTCTATGGAGAGACTTTCACAATGGGCAGCGGCCTTGTGGGGGACGTGGGGAACTATGACCCTTGGCCAACAGTAGGGGTTTGCCTGTCGGGATCCTGAAGTTGGAGAAGGCACTTAGCAGTGAACCCCAATAAGCGTCACCCTGCTGGGCGGCTGCAGTCCCCCAGCCTGAGGCTGGGTGGCAGGCTTGGGAGCTCTGCCTCATGTTACCCAAAGGGCCAAGAGCTCCTTTAACATCTGTTAACTAAGTGCAATGAATTTTTCTAGAAAATGGCAAAGATGACTTCCAGGTGGAGACTGCTATTTTGTGGTGTTGGGGATGCCAGATCGCCGCTTGGTTTTACTTTTCTAAGTGCATGTGATGTGACAGCGTGTGTGGGGCTCTGGTCCTCCCTTGGGAGCTGGATTCCAGCGAGCCCCCCTTTTTTTGTTTTAATATATTTTATTTATTTTTCACAGAGAGGAAGGGATAGGGATAGAAAGTTAGAAACATTGATGAGAGAGGAACATCGACCAGCAGCTGCCTCCTGCACGCCCCCCACTGGGGATGTGCCCGCAACCAAGGTACATGCCCTTGACCGGAATCAAACCTGAGACCTTTCAGTCCTCAGGCCGACGCTCTATCTACTGAGCCAAACCGGTTTTGGCCAGCGAGCCCCTTTTTGTTATATGTGCTGGGGAAGGAGGCAAGGAGAACATTCCTTCCTCCCAGCTGGCAACGGCAGAAGCAGACCACAGCCCGTTGGCTTTATGTGCATGTGTGCGTACGACTGTGTCACTGCTGGTGGCCGAAGTGATGTGGAGGGAAGGGAAGCCGGGAAGGTAAACTTTTCAAAACAAAATTAAATATTTTGAGGTGAGAAAAAAAAGTATATGAGAAGATTACAGTGGTACCTCGAGATACGAGTTTAATTCGTTCCATAACCTTGAGGCGTGGGAAACTATGAGACGCTCGAGTGGAAGTATAACTGATGGGTCGTGTGCAGCTGGCTGATCGGCGCGATTACTCCTATCTCAATGTTGCTTGTATTTCAAAGCAAATATCGCTCGCTCGACGGCTCGTATCTCAAAAATCTCATATATTAGGGCACTCATATCTCGAGGTACCACTGTACTTAGGTTATATGCAAATCCTACACCTTTTTACATAGGGACTTCAATTGTGGATTTCGGTATCTTGGGCCTGGGGGAAGGGTCCTAGAACAATAAGAAAATAAACAGCACAGGTAACAAACAGGCCGATGATCTTAATAGACACAATATAAGATATACAGATAGCAAATAAGCACGTGAAAAGATATTCCTGACATGTCATCAGGAATTTGAAAATTAAAACAATACTAATATTTGAATGGCCAAAATCCAGAACACTGACAACACCGTATGTTTATAAGGATGTGAAGCAATAGGAACTCTCATTCATTGCTGGTGGGGATGCAAAATGGTACAGGTATCTTGGAAGACAGTTTGGCAGTTTCTTGCAAAACCAAACATATTCTTTTTGTTGTTGTTTTGTTAATCTTCACCCAATTATATTTTTTCCATTGATTTTTAGAGAGAATGGTCAGGAAAGGAAGAGACAGAGAGAAATATCAATGTGAAAGAGACACGTTGATGGTTGCCTCGGGCACACACCAGGCCCGGGGAACCTATAACCAAGGTACGCTCCTTTAAACGGAATTGAACCTGGGACCCTTCAGTCCACAGGCCGACACTCTATCCACTGAGCCAAACCGGATAGGGCAAACTAAGCATATTCTTAACATATAATTCGGCAATCATGTGCCTTTGTTCAGAGTTTTATAGAACTTCCCACTTCTGTCAATCTGATGGATTATGAAAACCTCAGGCCAAAAAAAATCATAAGCCACCTGAGAATGCATCCACAAGAAACTGGTTAAATCCATCAGAGGACAGCTAGCCAATGGGATACTTACTACTTATTCATAAAAAGGAACAAGGATGTTCTTTTCCTTTCTTTCTCTTTTTCTTTTACTTTTTCTGTGTGTGTCTCTGTGTGTGTGTGTGTGTGTGTCTGTGCCACACGCCTTAAATTTACTTTATTCCAAAATATATTTTATCTAATTTTAAATTTACATAGTCTGTGTGAATTTAAAATACTCCTTAGGGTTGGTTGTATAAGGTGGGGGAGGTTTCATAAATTAAATATCATGGAGGAAAACAGTAAACTGCCCCCCATACCCCAACTGGGGTCCAGCACTAGGGTCTGTAATTCTGATCCCCTGGGGAACCAGAAGCAGCTGACTACACTGGCAGAGAGAGAAAGCAGAAAGGCCATGGGTCCAGATCCTATAAGAACTAGGGGTCTGTCAGCTTTGTTGTGGTTGAAACCTTGGAAAGCAGCTCAATTCAGCTCCCACTGGCATTCATGTGGCACCCAGCCAGTATCCCAGGTCAGGGGACCTCCTGGCCTGGCCAGGCGCTGGCACTAGGTCGGCAGGCTGGGTAGGGGTGGGGTGAAGATCAATCCAAGGAACTTATTTCTTCATTGATGTGGAAAGATCCCTAAAATATACTCATTAACAAATTTGTTTTAGCCTGGCCGGAGTGTCTCAGTTGATTGAGTGTCATCCCATGCACTGAAAGATTGCCAATTGGATTCCCAATCGGGGCACATACCTGGATTGCTGGTTCAATCCGGGTCAGGTTATGTGTGGAAGGCAAGCAGTAGATACTTCTCTCACATCAATGCTTCTCTCTCTCTTCCTTTTCCCCTCCCTCCCTTCTTTCTTTCTCTCCCTGCTCTCTGTGTCTCTAAGCATGCCCTTAAGTGAGGATTTTTTTAAAATTAAGGTGCAAAAGGGGTCTATAAAATATGCCTCAATTTATGTATGTACTGGTAAATTCATAAAACACCTCTGTAAGGATACAACAGAAGCTAAACACATATGTTGTTCCTCTAGAGAGAAAAAGGGACGTTGGAGGGCAAGGGTGCTGAAGAGACTTTTGGGTGTTGTTTTTTTTTAAGCTTTTTTATCTATTGAATTTGAATCTTGAGAATGCTCTGATGAGAATATAAACAAAACATAACCCCTGTGCTCTCCTTTAACTTTACTGTTAAAAAAAATCAGAATAAATAGCATAACTCAAAGCAGAGCAAAGCATTTTTGCTTTCTCTTCAAACAACTTCCCCATGGAGACCCCAGTGCAGGGTGGGGGTCAGCCAGCGGCAAGCTGCTCGGAGGACAGCTGGGGAAGCCTGGATCTCAGCCTGATCCAGGTTTCCCATCTGTGAGCGGGAAAGCCTGGCCCCTATCCCTGCGGTGAACGCAGGCATTCACCAGGCATGGGTTCCATTTCTTTCCTGTCTTTCGCTGAACTTGACCATCCCTTTCCATGAGAGCATTTCAGTCTTTCTTCAGCGAGGGAGATTTTCTAGTTTTCCTCCTCCATCTTGCGCTCCCTCTCCTATACCTCCCACCTGCACACTGGCTCTTCCGGACCTCTCCTGTGCTGCTTGCTGACCTTCTATTTCAACGCTCCCCTCCCATGTTAAAGCCCTTAGGGAGGATTTGGCTGGAACATCCTCTTTTTTCACCCCCAAGAATTTTCTCTGTTCCCAGATTATTTCCTCTTTCCAGCTGCAGTCTTTTTTTTTTTTCTCCTTCTTTTTTCTTTTTGTATCAATCCAACATCTCTCCAGCATCACTGAGAATACTAAGTAGTGCCCTGGCTCAGCTGGTTGGGCGTTGCCCCAGGCACCAGAGGGTCCCGGGCTGGATTCCCAGTCAGGGCACATGCCCAGGTTGTGGGCTCTGTTTGCAGTAGAAGGCAGCTGACCGATGGTTCTCTCTTATTGATGTCTCTTCACCTCCCTTCCTCTCTCTCAATTCAGTACACATATGTATATGTAAAATAATACAAAGTAATGTTGCTAGGTTTCCGTGTCATTTTATTACTGCTATTCTCAGGTTTCTGTTGCTGCTAGTGCTGTTTCATGGCTATGGAGGGCTCCTTCGTGACTTAGGAACGTCACCAGGGGGATATATTTAGAGGCTCAGTGGGAACCCCAGAGTCTGGGTGGGGTCAGGAGAGCTGCTTTAAAACAACACTGTCCCCACCACCCACTCCTTTCCCAGGACAATCCTGTTTCCCCAGCGACTTCCAGTGGGAGGCCCCGGGCCTGCAGCCACGTCTAGGCCTTTGTCCCCCGGGTGCAGAGCTCCCTTCACTGGAGGCCCCCCGAGAAGCCAGGAGAGGTGCTCTCGAGGTGCTCTGACCTTCCCCCTCCCCCAAGGGCAGCTCTAACCTTGGAGAGGGGCTCCTGGTCACCCCAGATGGTCTTTTCAGGCATCGCCGGGCGCTTCTCGGGCAGTTTCTGCTCCATGGCCAGCGGGTTGAGGGAGCGCAGCATGTGGCCCCGCCGCACCTCCGAGGCCACCCTCTTGAAGCAAACGATAGCCTTGACCAGGACCGCCCAAGACAGCCGGGGGCGTCGGGGGGCGCCATCCGCGGCCGGGCCCGAGGGCGGCGGCACGCTGCTCTCCCGGGGCGTTCTCTTCCCCACCCTGATGCGGTATCTGGGGAAGCTTGTCTTCCCATCCTTGCCTAGAAATTTTGGGGCGCTAGACAGGCGCGGCGGCTGGAAGGCCATCGTGGAGCAGTGCCCGCCAGTGGCCAGCACAGGGCCTGGCTGCGAACGGTGGCCTCGCATGCCCCGCGCCCCGCGCGCCCTGCGCCCCGCGCCCGCGCCCCAACGCACCGGCCCGCCCCCAGAGCCCCCGGCAGTCTCGCTGCCTCCTCTCCTCCTCGGAGCACAGGGGCTTGGAATTCTGGACACAAAAGCCCCCAGGCCAGGAGTAGGTAACCTGCGGCCCCGTCCTCGCTGGTCTTCCTGGCTCCCTCTCCCAGGACCATCTCTGGGTGGCCTCTGCCGCTGTGGGGGCTCTCGGTCAACCCACTGTATGTCCACAACAGAGAAATGGTCATTAGGTTAGAGAATAGGCCCTGGAGGAATTGAGATGTACTTATTAGGGGCAGGTACACACACTCTGTAGAGCATGCGGGAAGCATCTGTCACCGCACCAATGAAAAGAACAGAACAGAAATGTCAGTGCCACTCTGGCAGTAGTCCCACTGCTAGAAAAAGACTGTATGGATATTACAAAACATCCAGGGCTGTCATCGCTGGGTGGGGAGAAGTGCTTTTCTTTCTCCATTAAAAATTGTTCTGAATTTTCTATGATGTTTTTTTTTCTTTTTCTTAATTTAATAATTCTTTATTGTTCAGATTATTCCAATCGTTTCTCCTTTTTCCCACCATTGCTCCCCTCCACCCGGATCCCACCCCACCTTCTGCCCTTACCACACCCCCCTCACTGTCCCCATCCATAGGTGTGCAATTTTTGTCCAGTCTCTTCCCCCACCCCTCTGACCCCTTTCCCCTGAGAATTGTCAGTCACTCCCTTTCTATGTCCCTGATTCTATTATACTCACCAGTTTATTCTGTTCATCAGATTTCAAATTCACTTGATTTTTATATTCACTTGCTGATAGATATGTATTTGTTATTCATAATTCTTATCTTTACCTTTTTCTTCTTCTTCTTAAAGAGTACCTTTCAGCATTTCACATAATAATGGTTTGGTATTGATGAATTCCTTTAGTTTTTTCTTATCTCTGAGGCTCTTTATCTGAACCTCAATTCTGAATGATAGCTTTGCTGGGTAATCTTGGTGGTAGGTTCTTGCTGTTCATCACTTTGAATATTTCTTGCCACTCCCATCTGGTCTGCATAGTTTCTGTTGAGAACTCAGCTGACAGTTGTATGGGTGCTCCCTTGTAAGTAACTAACTGTTTTTCTCTTATTACTTTTAATATTCTCTCTTTGTCTTTTGCTCTTGGTATTTTAATGATGATGTGTCTTGGTGTGGTCCTCTTTGGATTCCATTTGTTTGGGGTTCTGTGTGCTTTCTGGACTTGTAAGTCTATTTCTTTCACCAGGTGGGGAAAGTTTTCAGTCATTATTTCTTCAAGTAGGTTTTCAGTATCTTGCTCTCTCTCTTCTTCCGGCACCCCAATAATTCTGATGTTGGTATGCTTGAAGTTGTCTCAGAGGTTTCTTACACTACCTTCACAATTGTGGATTCTTTTCTCTTTTTTCTTTTCCAGTTGAATGTTTTCTGCTTCTTTGTATTTCAAAATTTTGACTTGATTCTTGTGTTCCTCTAGTCTGCTGTTAGCTCTCTGTATAATATTTTCTATTTCAGTCAGTGTATGTTTCATTTCTAGTTGGTCCTTTTTCATATCCTCGAGGGTCTAGTTAAATTTATCAACCTTTTCTAGGAAATACTTGAAAAACCTTATAACCGTGGTTTTGAACTTTATATCCAGTCATTTGTTTTCCTCCATTTCTTTTGTTTGTGATCTGTTCCTTTGTCTCTGCATTTTCGCTGCTTCCCTGAGTTGGTAGAGTAGCTTTGTGTGCTACGTGTCCTATATGGCTCAGTAGCTCTGCCTCCCCAGTTACCTGAGGTAGACATTCTTGGTGCATTCCTTTGTGGACTGTGTGTACAGCCTTGTGTAGTTAAGTCTTGATAGTTGTTGGTATCACTGTGGGGGGATTGACCTTCAGGCCAATTGGCTGTATCAGCTGTGTCAATGCCAGGAGAACTTCTGTGCTGGAGTCAGCCTTATGAGATAAGACTTGCAAAATTGCAAAAGCCTCTGTGCTTGGCTTGAATGGGGCGGAGTCTCAGGGCTGAGCAGACAGACTTGGCTTCCTGTCAGCCATGCCCTATGAGGCCCCTGGATCTCAGTGCCCTTCAGTAATCACTGCAGCCCTCTCTGCACACTCATGCACGTGCCTCCAGACCTCTGTTTTTCCCAAATGCCCTGAGTTTCTATGCGCTCCGGGGACCCGTATGAGTCTGGGTCTCCAGGGTCTCACCTGAAACTGGGGTTCAGTGCAATTGGAACTGGAGCTCAGTACAGTTGGGAGGTTCCATCTTCCTCCCACTAGAGAAAGCCCATGGGACAATCAGCAGTCAGTGCTCTCTGTGAGCACTCGCACACATCTCTAGACCTCTGCCTTTCACTGTTCCCCTAAGTTTCCATGCACACCTCCCTTTTCACAATAGTCCAGACGCCCCCTGTATGTGTCTCGCCTGGAATTGGGGTTCAGTGCAGTCTGAACTAGTGCTCAGTGCAGTCAGGAGTTTCCATCTCTCTCCTGCTAGAGGAAGCCAGCCAGGCACTCTGCTGCCTGTCCTCTCCACACACGTGTCTCCGTACCTCAGCTTTTTGCAGCTCCTCCGAGTCTCCGTGAGCCCCTCTCTTTCCTTCTAGTTGTAGAATTTCCACTCAGCCAGCTTTCCTGTGATTTTTGTTGATGTCCGTTCTGTCTTTTAGCTGTAGTTTTGAAATTGTTGTGTGAGGCACAGTTTAGGTGTTCACCTATGCCATCTTGGTTTCTCTCTCTGATACTATTTTGATAATATTAGCAAACTGTAATTTACTTTTATCTA
>PVJN01032363.1:0-24209 GCA_004026805.1 Lasiurus borealis | reverse complement strand
GTGAATTAAAAATTTGATCAACAGAATAAACTGGTGAATATAATAGAATCAGGAGCACAGAAAGGGAGTGGACTGTTAATTCTTAGGGGGAAAGGGGTGAAGGGTGTACAGGGAGAGACTGGACAAAAATCATACACCTATGGATGAGATCAATGGGAGGGAGCTAAGGGCAGAGGGAGGATGGGAGCTGGGTGGAGGGATGCTATGGAGGGGAAAAAAAGAGAAACAAATGTAATAATCTGAATAATAAAGATTTAATTAAAAAATAAAAAAATAAAAAATAAAAATAAATAAAAAATAAAAAAACTTCTAGAGGATTTTAACAAAGAGATTGACAAAAATACAGTCATAGTAGAGGACTTTTACACTACTCTGATTTCATTGAATAGATAAAATTTAACAAGGAAACAGAGACTCTAAAGGACACATTGGATCAGATGGATTTAATAGACATTTATAGAACAGTTCACCCCAAAGCAGCAGAATATACATTCTTCTCAAGTACACATGGATCATTCACAAAGATAGACCACATGTCAGGACACAAAACAAGTTTCTACAAGTTCAAGAAGACTAAAATCATATAAAGCATCTTCTCAGATTACAGTGGGATGAAATTAGAAATCAACTACAGTAAAAACACCCAAAAACATTCAAACATATAGAGACAAATAGCATGTTATTAAAAAATGAATGGGTTATCAATGAGATCAGGAAAGAAAGAAAAAGCTTCCTGGAAACAAATGAAAATGAATACACAACTCCAAATCTCGGAGACACAAAAAAGTAGTCTGAGAAGGAAGTTCATAGCACTACAGGGATACCTAGGAAAACATGAAAAATCAGCAATAAACTAAGTATACAACTGAAAGAACTGGAAAAAGAACAACAAGAAAAGCCCAGAGTAAGTAGAAGGGAGAATATAGTAAAAATTAGAGCAAAAATAAATAGCATAAAGACTAAAAATAATACAAAAAAATCAATGAAACCAAGAGCTGATTCTTTGAAAAAATAAAAAAATTGATAAACCATGAGAGAACCTAAATAAATAAAATCAGAAACAAACGTGGAGAAGTAATCACTGACATCACAGAAATACTAAGGATTGTAAGAAAATACTATGAACAAGGCAACAAGCTGGACAAAGTAGATGAAATAAACAAATTCCTTGAAAAATACAGCCTTACAAACTGAATCAAGAATTAAAAACCTGAATAAGCCAAACCAACCAATGAAATAGAAGCAGTAATCAAAAACTCCCAGCAAACAAAAGCCCAAATCCAGATGGCTTAATAGGGGAGTTTTTCCAAACATTCAAAGAAGAACTAACACCTATATTCCTCAAACTATTTCAGAAATTTGAAGAGAAAGGAACACTCCCAAACTCTTTTTATGAGACCAGCATTATCCTAATTCCAAAACCAGATAAAGACACTACAAAGAAAAAAAAATATAGGCAAATATCCTTCATGAACATAGAAGCTAAAATCCTCAACAAAATATTAGCAAATCACATCCAGCAATACATTAAAAAGATCATATACTATGATCAAGTAGTATTTATCCCAGGGATGTAAGGCTGGCACAATATTTAGAAATCAATAAATTTGATACATCACATAAACAAACTGAAATACAACTATCACATCATTAGATCAATTGATGCAGAGAAAGATTTGACAAAGTCCAACACCCTTTCTTGATAAAAACTCTCAGCAAAGGTGAAATAGAGGGAGCATATCTCAATATGACAAAGGCCATATATGACAAACCTACAGCCAACATCAATGGGCAAAAATTAAAACCATTTCCCCTAAGAACAGGAACAAGACAGGATGCCCAATTCACCACTCCTATTCAACATAGTGCTATTGAAACAGTGCAATAGCGATTAGACAAGAAGAAGAAACAAAAGACATCCAAATTGGAAAAGATGAAGTAAGGATTTTCATTATTTGCAGATGACATAATATTGTACATCGAAAATCCCAAAGACACCATCAAAAAACTACTACACTTAATAAATTAATTCAGCAATGTAGCAGGATACAAAATTAACACTCAAAAATCTATGGCTTTTATATACAACAGTAAACTCACAGAAAGAGAAACAAACAAACAAAAAAATCCCATTTACCATTGCAACAAAAAAATTAATATACCTAGGAATAAACTTAAGTAAAAGACCTAGACTCTGAAAACTACAGGATGTTAAAAAAAGAAACAGAGGAAGACATAAACAAATGGAAGAATGTACCATATGTTCACGGATTGGTAGAATCAACATCATTAAAATGACCATATATCCAAAGCAATCTATAGATTCAATGCAATCCCATTAAGATACCAATGGTATATTTCACAGATCTAGAACAAACTCTTCAAATATTCATCTGGAATAAAAATAAATAAAAAATAAAAAACCCAAATAGCTGCCAGCAATCCTGAAAAAAAAGAACAAAGTTGGAGGGATCACAATAACAGATATCAACCTATAATACAAAGCCACTGTTCTCAAAATTGCCTAGTATTGGCACAAGAACAGTCCTGTAGACCAATGGAACAGAACAGAGAACCTAGAAATCAACCCAAGCCATTATGCTCAATTAATATTTGACAAAGGAGGCAAAAACATACAATGGAAACAAGACAGTCACTTCAATAAATGGTGCTGGGAAAATTGGACAGATGCATGCAAAAAAAAAAATAAAACTACACCACTAACTTACACCATACATTAAAATAAACTCAAAATGGATAAAAGATTTAAACGGGAAACCATAAAAATCTTAGAAGAATCCATAGGAAGCAAAATATCAGACATGTGTCTGTGTCATAGAAATATCTTCACAGCTACAGCTCCTAAGGTAATGGAAACAAAAGAGAAAATAAACAAATGGGACTCCATCAAAATAAAAAGCTGCTGCACTGCAAAAGAAACCAACAACAGCCAAAACCGATTTGGCTCAGTGGATAGAGCATCGGCCTGTGGACTAAAAGGTCCCAGGTTTGATTACTGTCAAGGGCATGTACCTTGGTTGTGGGCACATCCCCAGTAGGAGGCATGCAGGAGGCAGCTGATCAATGTTTCTGGCTCTCTAGCCCTCTCCCTTCTTCTCATTTGTCTTGGACTGACTTGTTTGGTGTATGCAACAGGAAATATTTTGCTTTCAGAAAACCAAAAAAATAAAAATAAATAGGTTCATTTGCATACGCTTAGTAATGGTGTCTGGTAGGTTAATGTTCAAGAAAAATATTAGTATGTTAACGATTACTATTTATTTCAGCCCTTTGTATTCAGCATGTCTCTATCAAAATAAACCTACATTTCTATGAAAATTGAAGCTTTTGGTTTTTTTGTTACCCACATAAACTTAAATCTTGTTTATTTGGCCCATAAGCCTTTGAGTTTTACATGCTTACTGTACAGTATACAATCTGTCACATAAACACTACTAACAATAAATTAAATTATATATTTTATTCAGGCATAAAGCATATGTACTTGAGAATTAAAAACTCTGAAAAGAGTCTAGCTCTGGCTGACATGTCTCAGTGGTTATAGTGTCAGCCTGTGCACCAAATGTCTTGGTTGATTTTGGTCAAGGGCACATACTTGGGTTAAAAGTCCAATCCCTGCCTCAGTGTGGGTGTATTTGGGAGGCAACCAATCAATGTGTCTCTCTCATATCAATGTTTCTCTCTCTCTATCCCCTACAACAACACCCCCTTTCCACTCTCTATAAAAAAATAAAATTCAATGGAAAAAATATCCTCATTCCTTGAGGACTTAAAAAAAAAAAAACCTGAAAAGAATTCAAAAGATAAAACCTTCCAAATGAAATTTAAGACCACATTTAAAATAACAAGGCTTGATTTTATCACATACAATAATCCTAATTTAAGGAGACTTATCTAAAGATTTATAGAAAAATTTCTATGTACAAGATAATTAATAGTATCTTTTATGTAACACTTAATCTCACCCAAAGCCATTTAGACATTATTCATTTGACTTTTAGGTAATTTTAATAAACAGCTGTTTTGTTTTACATACCTGATATTCTTTCCCCTTTCCTTTTTTTACTTTTTTTAAATTACTCTTCACCCAAGGATTTTTTCCCCATTGATATTTAGAGAGAGTGGAAAGGAGGGAGGAGGAAGGGGAGAGAAAGAGAGAGAGAAAGAGAGAGAGAGAGAGAGAAATGCAAGAGAGACAGATCAATCAGTTACTTCCTGAACACACCTGGACCTGGACTGGGATCAGGCCTGCACACCCTTGACTGGAAACCGAACCCATCAGCCTTCAGGCTGGCACTTCTAACCACTTAGCAAAACCGACCAGAATCGCTTCCTCCAGTGGAGAACCTACCCTATTTGAGTATAGTTTATAGTACTCATCCCAATCTTTATTCCTAAACCTAAAACTCCAAAAGTAAGTACCCTGCACAAGAACATTCCACCCCCTGGCCATATTTTAGAGATGGGCACATGAACATGGCCCATAAAAGCTCTCTCCAGGATTTTTGTCAAAGCTCATAGAAAAGAAATGTTCTCTCTTCTTCTGACACTGTGAATTGTAAGGACAATGAAAGTTTTGGTCCAAAAGGCTATTACTGCTAGGATTTGAAAAAAGCCTGCCAGACATTTAAAGGAGCAGAACAAAAACGGTAGATTTAATAAATGGAGAATGGAAAGTAGGAAGACGATGGGGAACGCAGAGAGAGCCCAAGCCCTAAGCTGCTTGAGCATCCTGCATCTAGCTGGGTCTGAAGCCACTGGACCTCCAATCTTTGTGAACCAATCGATGCATTTTTTTGTGCACATATTTGTCACATAAAACCAAATCATTGCTAGCTAATCATCCTATATAATAAAAGCCTAATATGCTATGTGTCTGGTTGTCTGGTCAACCAATCAAAGCATAATATTCTAATAACATGCTAATGATATGCTAAGGCAGTTCACCCTCTCACTACAATGTGCACTGACCACCAGGAGGCAGACAGTAGACCGGTCAACCAGTCGCTTTGACATGCACTGACCATCAGGGGGCAGACACTCCAAATGGTAGATTAGCTTGCTGTGAGGTTTGGCCAATAGGGACTGAGTGAGATGGGCCTGACACACCCTGGAGCCCTTCTTTGGCCTCTCTTGGCTGGCCAACCTCCTTTGTCCCACCCTGGCCCTGATTGTGCATGGGTGGGGTCCCTTGGCCTGGTCTGCACCTTCTCATAATCCGGGATGAGGGACCATCCCCTCCCACTTCCACTCCACCCCCAAGTGTGTGAATTTTGTGCATTGGGCCTCTAGTTTTTTATAAGGTAAAGGCAGGCAAAGCAAATGTAACTATTCCTATTTTACAAAGACGATAAATGCTCAAAGAGCAATATAGGACATTTTGCCCCTGTGGCTATTCTGAAAACAAACATTGTAATCAGAATAATATTAACATTCATAAATTTTCATCAAGTAATTAGCTTTCAGAAAAAAAATTAAGCCAAAGGATTCCACTACCAATTTTCACACAGTACATTTTATTAAAGCACTCATAGCCCATCACGCAATATCATGTGCAGTAGGCCACCTGCTGCTTCTGGGGGAGCCAGGAGGGACCTGCACCAATTCTGAAGGAGGTGGGAGGGACCTGCAGTGCTTCCATGGGAGGCAGGCCAGCCATCTCCTCTCCGGGCCTGTGCTCAGCCATGGAGGCTGCGAGACATCCCCCCATCGCTGTCCATGTCTGCTCCAGCTCTGGGGGGCCAGCCGAGCTGAGTGCAGCAATGAAGCAAGCATTCTGCCAGACTGTTCTGTTCACACTGCCTGCTCTCAGCAGCCCTCTCCCACCCCCGGACTGGGGGATTCTGGCAGGGCTGAGAGGACTGGACATCGCCATCTTGTGACTATGGGCACCACCATCTTTGTGATGGAGTGACAGTTAATTTGCGTATTACCCTTTTATTAGATAGGGTTATTTTAGAGTGAATAACTTTTTGTCCATATAGAATTTTACTAAGTATTTTATTTAAAACTCTGTTTTCCTTTATGGTTGAATACTGCCGAGACCAGTTTGGCTCAGTGGATAGAGCGTCCGCCTGCGGACTGAAAGGTCCCGGGTTCGATTCCGGTCGGGGGCATGTACCTTGCTTGCGGGCAAAACTCCAGTAGGGGGCGTGCAGGAGGTGGCTGATTGATGTCTCTCTCTCATCAATGTTTCTGACTTTCTATCCCTCTCCCTTCCTCTCTGTAAAAAATCAATAAAATATATTTAAAAAAAACAACATGGATTGAATACCAAAAAGATTTTATTCTTTCATCAATGTTTTTCAATAACAAACTTTTCAGTATATAGCATTGTCAGAATTTTATTTAATATTGTTGATGCCTAATAATTCTTAAATAATTTTTATGACTGATAGTTTTTATTTCATTGTTAGCTATCCCATGAGAAGTCTGTATATTTTCCTTAGATATTTTAAGGTTGTTACATTGTTAAGATCTTTATCAGTCTCAAAAATGCTTTTCTCAGTTATATATCTGAGATACATCTGCGGTAGCTCATCTAAAATGTGCTTTTAATGCTCCTAATCCATTCAAAATTATAAATTACAGAATATACATACTTTAGGATATTCAAAACTATCAAATGAGCTCACAATTCAATGACTTGTAGCTCTCACAAACAAGTTGCTTTGGTTCAGGGTTTCTCAACAGCAGCATTATTGACATATGGGCAAGATAACTGAGAGGGCTGTCCTGTGCATTGTAAAATGTTTAGCAGCATCCCTGGCCTTTACCCACTAGATACTAGTAACACCCTCTTTATCCTGGTTATGACAACTAAAAATGTCTTCAGATACTGCAGAATGCTCCCAGGGGAGAGAGAATCACCCATGGTTGACTAGGTCTTCCCAACGATTAAGTTATAATTGTTCTGGAATTTTATTGCTAAATTCTTTAATATGCAATAAGATCACAATGTTCTCAGGGTCAAACTAGCCTACTGCAAGTTCAAAATAGTTAATAATTTCCCAAAGTTAACACCTAATGCTAAGACCTGAACCATTAATATAGTTTTCTCTTAATACCATATTTCTCAGTTGAAGCACCAATTCTGTTATTTACCAATCCCCAAATCATCAGTTCTATTTCACTCCAAGAATATAATCTTAAAAATAACAAAAATGCTGATAGTTAGATATTTATTGTGCTGTTCATATATTTAAAAATAGACAACCTGAATATCCAAGAATGGAAAATTGGTAAAATAGATATTATACTAGTGGCCCATTGCACGAAATTCATGCACGGGGGTAGGGGTGTTGGTCCCTCAGCCTGCACTCTCTCCAATTTGGGACTCCTTGGGGGATGTCCAACTGCCAGTTTAGGCCCAATCCCTCTCGCAATCCGGGATCACTGGCTCCTAAGTGCTCACCTACCTGCCTGCCAGCCTGCCTGATTGTCCCTAACCACTCTGCCTGTAGGTCTGCTTGCCCCCAACTGCCCCCTCCCCATTGGCTGGCTCGCTCCCAACTGCCCCCTCCCCACTGGCTGGCTCACCCCGAACTGCCCCCCACTGCCGGCCTGCTTGCCAACTGCCCCTCCCCTGTCCCCCCCCTCCCGCCCACCAGCCTGCTTGTCTCCCACTGGCCCTTTGTTGGGCTGATCACCCCCAACTACCCTCCCTTCCTGGCCTGATCACCCCTAACTGCCACTGCCTCAGCTCCACCACCATAGCTTTGTCTGGAAGGTCTCCCAGTCTAATTAGCATATTACCTTTTTATTAGTATAGATAGGTAAATATGTGAACTTAATGCCTATCTACACTAATAAAAGGAAAAACTGTAAATTGACTATATCTCTGTGACGCCCACCAGCTGATCAGGAGTATGTAAATTAACCTAGCAAAATGGGGGGTTAATTTGCATACACAGGCATGGAGTGAAGACTGAAGACTGAAGGTTCTGCTAAAGGCTGAAAGCTAAAGGCTTGGCTCTGCTGAGACCCAGGTCCCAGGTCCCAGAGGAAAACCGGTGCCAGCAGTCAGGGGAAGGAAGCCTTTTGCACGAATCTTTGTGCAATGGGCCTCTAGTTTAAAATAATCATGTTTAACAATATTTATCACAATGTTAATATGTTTATAATAGGCTAAGTGAGAATAAATTATAAAACACAAATGACTCCCAATTTTAAAAAGAAATGTTTGTATAAAAAAAATAAATAATATATATTATGAAATCTGATAGGATTAACAACAAAAAGTTGACAATTATGAGTTTGTATGGGAGGATTATGTTTTAGGGGATTTCTCTGTATTTTTTGCTATTCTACAATGAACATAGATTTCTTTTTCAAAAAGTAAATATTTTTATTAAAAAATTACTTCATACAGAAAAATCATAAAGATAAAAGTGAATTCCTATAATAGTAATGGTGTTAAAGGACAGTACTATATGTCACAATGGATTTATAAAGTATGTTTCCAAGTTTATCATTTGATTTTGATCTACGGTATATCTGAACATATTCAACATCAGAGTCCTACTGAACCAACTTGCTAGACTCCATCTGTGAAAACACTACAATAATTTGTATTGAAAACTCTTTTGGTGTAGCCAACCTCCTTGTTAAACTATTTGTTCCTAAAACCAAAATACAATACTATTATGAAACAAAAAAATACAAAGAATTTACAAATTATGAATACTAAGACTATCTGACAGGCAGGGATAAAAAAACTGTGGGCTTGGGGATTTCTTTTTTTAACATAAATGAACCCCTCTTCCTTCTGCTCACCAGGCTTTATGAAGCTCCTATCTTGAAAGTCAACAAGACAATTCCAGCCTCTCCTGCTCCTTCTCTGTATGAACTTTAACATAATAAGCCACTGAATGTTTATCAGATATAAAGTGTTGATAAGATAGGCATACAGTACAGACAAAATAAGAACAGCATATAACTTGCATTTATTGTTTTATGTACCTCGTTGTTCTTTTTCCAAAATACATATTAGAAAGCAGGGTCAATTTTATGCAGAGAGGAGGTAATGAATTACTGTTCACATGTGTGAGTGCTCCTGAGAGCATCTTTCCAACCTAAATTGTAATTCATTAAGGCACACTGCTTTTTGTGGTTTTACATTGTCTATGTATGACTTCTGATTTAAAATGGGACACTCCAACCTTGATGGCCATCATCCTGGCCCAGGGTAGCCAAGAGTTTGTCTCCTATTTACCTTGGCAGAGATGTCCTTGAGTCTAGATTTCTGGTGAGTTCCCAGCTGCATTTATCCATGGTCCTCATGGATATGCCAAAGTCAAAGACTGAATTTAAGTTAATATGTTGTCTGTAATGTGTCCATGTCTCTCACATTTGAAGCAAAGCTTATACATTGATTTGCCAACATAATAAAAATTTTGGGGATATTTACAGGTAATCACCAATCCTATATAATAAAGAGGTAATATTCAAATTAACTCTCACACCCTCACAAGATAGCTGCTTACGACCAGGCCTGTAGGGAGGTTAGTGAGGGACAACCAAATGACTGAACAAGCATGCTACATGGGGCAACCAGGCCAGCGAGGGGGGCAGTTAGGGGTAACCACGGGGGCAGGCAGGTAAGCAATTAGGAGCCAGTGGTCCAGGATTGTGAGAGGGATGTCGGACTGCCAGTTTAGGTCCAGTTGGACATCTCCCAAGGGATCCGGGATTGGAGAGAGTGCAGGCTGAGCTGAGGGGAATTCTGTGCACTGGGCCTCTAGTACCTATATAAGTACAGACTTTAAAAATTCACACCCACATGGATTCCTAATGTTTTTATAACCAATATGTATTATGCATATATAAAGAACATTTTTTTTCTTTTTTAGAAAGTTCACATGAATTGGTTCTGTCTGCATATCCAGATGTTCTGATAGTTCTCAACCTACAAGGAACTGGTTCAGTGCTTCTAAAGTCTAGGAAACAGAATAACTCTCAAATAGCTGAAAATATATATATACTAAGAATAATAAAGAAGCTTACTTTATTGAACACTAATATGTGCCAAGGACTGTATTAACTAGTTAAATCCTCACAACAACCCTATCAGATATACTCTCCTTATCCTCATTTTATAGTTAAGAAAACTGGTTCACAAAATTATGTAACCTACCCTCAAATCTCCAAATCTAGACAGTGTAGAAATCAACTGCAACCCACACTAACTCCAAACCCAAATTGCAGATTATGCTATACTCCTACCCTTACCTTTGCCTTCTAAGACAAAGGAGTAACAAACAAACAAAAACTCGAGGAATAAAAATAAAGGGAAAAACAAATACTATAGAAGCCATAATAATGGATAAGGGGCGAATGTGACAAAGGGAAAAAAAATTGTTCAGTGAATGAATGAATGAATTAATGAAATGTATGGGACTTAAACGCTCTCATTTCCTGGCAAGAATTATTTGGAGCTCAGAAAACTAGGGAAGCAAGAGGAACAATAAAACCTACAATTTCATAGTAAAAACCTTCATTATTCTAAACCACAATAACTGACAAAATGTTGCCCAGAATCACCTTCCAATCAAGAGCAGCAACAATATTCATGCCTTCCTTTAACCAGAACAAATGCTCCAACCTCAGCACGTGAGATCCTTAAAACAAGTTCAGATAGAGCCAAAAAATACTGAGCTTAGAAATCAAAGCATGCAATTCCAAGGCAGTCCTAGTTAGCTGTGTGATCTCTGGCAATCCACCGTTCCCTCTGTCTCAGTGACCTCTACTGTCGCGTCAAGGGGGTCAACTAGAGTTGTAATGTTCAGCTCTAAGAGAAGGTGAACCTGTGAGAAGGGAAACTCCTGTAAAACTTGCAAAGGCTCATGGATACATTTAAAACACCGTGAGCGATGGGTTTTTTGCCCAACCAGCCCAGGCTGGAACATGAGACAAATAGGCTTCCAGGCCCTTGAGACTCAGGGAGCAAGGTCAAGTTTGCCTTTCAACTACCTCTGAGGGCTGCGCTGTAACTTTTGCGTGAACTGTGATCAAGTAATCAAGTCGGAATCGGAGGTGGCGGAGGGAGCGGGGGCGAAAGCAGCGGTGGGGGAGGAGAAAGCCTCATTCCACGCCGGCAAAGCCCTAGCGCAGACCCCTGGGGCTACTGAGTGAGGCCGGGAGCGAGCCGCTTCCCGGCGCCACACCGCAGAGCCGCGCGGCCAGACTGGGAGCTCCGCGCCGGGCTCCCCGCGCCGCGCTCCTTCCGGCAGCGGGCAGGGCGAGGCGGCGCGCGCGGAGCTCCGCACGGAGCGCGGGGGAGCCGCGCCGGACGCGGGGAGCCCGGGTTACCTGTCTCGGCCCCCGCCCCGGCGTGCAGCAGTCTGACCTCCGGCCGCCCGTCGCCGCCCGGCCGGCCACGCACCACCTGCCGCAGGAGCAGCCGCACGCGCCGAGCGGCCGTGCCACCCGGGCTGCCGGGCGCCCCGAGCAGCAGGAGCCGGGACTGCATGGGGCTAGGTTTTCGCCGGCGACGGTCTGGGGCTCCGGGCGAGCCGTGTCCCGAGCAGCAGCGCGGGCCGTTGCGGCAGTGGGACAGGAAGCTCACCGCCCCGAGTCCGCCGGAAACTCCTTCCCCCGGCGCCGCGGGCTCTGCGGGCTCGGCCCGGGCCTCGAGGGCGGGGAAGCGGCCCGGCCGCTGGGAGGGACGGCGGAGCCGCGAGGAGCCCGGCCCCGGACTGCGGACCCTCGGCTCCCGCGCCTCGCCTCGCCCTCACCCGCGGCCTGGCTTCGCCGGGCCTCCCTCCGATCCCCCGCGACCCCGTGGGAGCCAGGAGTGCAAGGAATGCGGCGGGTGAGGGCACTGGATGGTGCAACTTCACTCGATCCTGCTGAGCTTCGTTCGTTGATGAATAGCCTGGTCTTACCGCGCACCTTCCCCGTGCGCTGCTTCAGATCCTTTCCAGATGTAGAGTATATATTCACAAGATTGCAGAACTGTCACCTATCTAGATTCATTGTATCCATACCAGTGTGCCCATACAGCTTTTGAAAACCTTGCTTGCGCCTTATCCTTTTTTTTTCTGTGTTTTTTTTATTATTATTTTAACTAGAAAAACCCATATCGTAGTGAATGTAGAAATTGCCAAAATGTCAGAAGGGACCCAAATCAAGCACTTCTTAATCACTCTGCAGAGTTATAAACATGATTTATGAGTTTAGTAAGAGAAAAGTAGGACACTGGCTAAAGGTGTCTGTTCATACTACCAAAAGCAGAAGTGATCCTATCACAAAGCAAACTAATCCTAATATAATTATAGTGCAGTGGTTCTCAACCTTCCTAATCCCGCGACCCTTTAATAGAATTCCTCATGTTGTGGTGACCCCCAACCATAAAATTATTTTCATTGCTACTTCATAGCTGTAATTTTGCTACTGTTATGAACTGTAATGTAAGTATCTGATATGCAGGATGTATTTTCGTTGTTACAAAATGAACATAATTAAAGCATAGTGATTAATCACAAAAACAATATGTAATTATATATTGTGAAATATTTATTTCTAATTACAAATAAATGAAATTTTGTCTTGAATCGTGGTGTAGCATGGGTAACAGTCTTAATATGACAACAGTAAACTACATTGCTACACTTTGCTACACTGAGGAGCGGTGTGTTGGTTCCTAAGACCATGGGGAAATAGGTGTTTTCCAATAGTCTTAGGCGACCCCTGTGAAAGGGTTGTTCGACCCCAAAGGGGTCGCGAACCACAGGTTGAGAACCGCTGTTATAGTGCATTTCCAATTTGTCAGGCAAACTGTTTAAATCAAGTTCTATAAAACAAAGGCAGAGCCCTAGCCGGTTCGCTCAGTAGATAGAGAATGGGCCCCCTGTTGAAGGCACATTCCTTCGTTGCAGGCTGAACCCCTGCAACCAATCTATGTGTTTCTCTCATATTGAGGTTTCTCTCTCTCTCTCTCTCTCCCTCCCTCTCCCATCCACTCTCTCTAAGAATCATTGGGGAAAATATCCTCAGGTATTAACAACAAAAAATAATAATAAGATAGAGGCTTCATTTTTAGCTAAAGGACTTGTTAATTCTAGAGTTGTAATAATAAAGGTAAACGTTTTGTAGTGCATTGCAACATGGTTTTACACACTTTCTCATAATCTTCACAACCCTAACAGTGCTGGGGAAAATGACATGAATGCAAGATGTAAGTTTATGAAATGTTTACCTACTTTGAGTCCCTATGTTGGGGATATTTTGCTTCAAGATGCTCTGAAGTGGAGCACTCCACCTGGGAGAGGTCAGTGAGGTTTCACAGAGAAAGTAATGTTTGAAATAATTTTTGAAGGAGATGGAAGAGTTTTTCAGGCTGAGAAAAGGGCAAATTATATCTGGCAGAGTGAAGAGCATATGCAAAGATACAGAGAACTGAAAATACATGACAAAACAGAATCAGGGAGGGATGCCCTGTGTCTGGAGTTCAAGTACATAAAGCAGTTTGTAGAGATAAGCCTGGAAAGAAAAATTGGAACCAAGTTGCTTGCAAGGGGTAAGAGTTTGTACATTAACCTCCAGGAAATGGGAAAATGGAGAAAATTTTTTAGAATGACAAATCTACAATGTAAAGGAGAAATTTGAGCCAGAAATAAAGGTGGCACCATAACTTTACTTGGAATACTATTTTAGATTTGGATAAACAAAGATTAGGAGTAAAGAACATCAATGCAGGCTTAGATGCCTGGCAAGCATGGTTAGTTTAAGAACAGTGAGACTAGCAAAGTAAGAGGGTGTAATCTTTGGAAAGTAGGAGAAGGTATTGTCAGAGATGGAGGAAGAGATTGAAGTGAAGAATAGAGTGAAGAATCTTGAATTGCTGGAAGAATTTGAACTTCAACTTATAGGCAAATTGGCTAACCACCAGGCATTTTGGTCATTTATAAGGTAATGACATGAATATGAATTAAGAAAGATAAGGTGATTTTTACTACCACATAGTTCTAGCTATATGCCAGCAAAAATAGTCTCTTGCTCAAAACAGTGAGATTCTGTTGGTGAATGGGAAGGAATGGACCTTAGCAATGGGTGAAAGATGAACTGGAGGTATTTGATTTTATCCATCATGCATGGCCAGTGTTGCTCAGTGGTCAAGCGTGGACCCTTAAACCAGGAGGTCATGGTTCAATTCCTCGTCAGGGCACACAGTTGAGTTTCAAGCTGGATCCCCAGTAGGGGGTGTGCAGAACACAGCTGATCTATTACTCATCTTTGATGTTTCTATCTCTCACTCCATCCTTTCTCTGAAATCAATAAAAACATATTTTTAAAAAGAAAGAGAGATCCATCACAACTTCTACATTATTTCCCCCAAAGTTACTAAAATAATTATATATATATGTGTGTGTGTGTGAATATATATAATACTTATATATATTCTTCCAGAGTCTGAAAGGAATATTTTTAACCTACCACACTAATGTAACTGGATGGAAATGCAATTAGTCCATCAGTGCTATGTCCAATTACAAGAAGAAAGGTGCTTCAACCCTCCTTACTGTCTACCCTACTAAGAAATCACAGGTCCATACCAGTTATTCCCAGACTGATCATCTGGAGAAGTTGTTAAAATATAGATTCTCAGGCTTTACTACCACCCCAGATTCTCATTCAAGAGGTCTGAAACGCACCAAGAAAATGCCTTTTAAGGTATACCTATAGGAGATCAACTATATGCCATGCATTTTAGTTATGAAGCTAGAGAACAGTTCTCTCTTTGGTTCTATTTTCCTGCTAACCTTGCCCCACCTCTTCATCCTCTTCAGCACTTTCTGTAAAACAATTTGTAAATACCATCTCCTCATTACAATCAATAAAATAAAACTGAACAGGGAATGAGAGAAAATAGGAAAGAAGAGAGGAAGGCCCCTTTATATCATAAAACATTTTTAAAGGAGAAAATGGGCAGGAAAACAGCCCAGAGAAAACTTGGAACTGTAGTTTTACTTAAACTCCATCTATCCAGAGTATGGAAAAGTCATGTATGTGATAGGATATGAAAATATCCCATCTATTTTATTATATGGGTTCATCCCAGAGGAACCGCAAGAGCCAAAGCCTGCTAGATCTGAATATCTGCAAAGGGAATTGGAGCACAGAAGTGGACAGAAAAGAGAATCAATGTCAATTTATCCAGTCTGTCTGCTAGCAAACACCAGTTCAGCATAGATCATTTTATATTCAAGAATCCTATCTAATAAAAGAGTAATATGCAAATTGACCATTCCTCCACTGCACCCACAAGCCATACCCACCAGCCAATCAGAGCGAGTATGCAAATTAACACAACCAAGATGGTTACCACCACAGAGAGAGCATGAGAGAGGTTTGGGTTGCCCCTGGCAACAGAGGAAGCCAAGCTTTCCACACCCTGGCAGGCCCAAGCCTCTGCTTAAGGCAACAAAGTTTCAATGGCTATGCAAGCAGTAGGCTTGACTCTGCTCCAGGCTACAACGTTTCAATTGTAGAAAATAAATCTCAGCTACCAGGGCCTCCACTTGGGTCACCAGGGGGCATGGCCGGCCTGCAAACCACCACAGGCTCCAAGAGAACACCCACCCTAATCCAGGACACCCTTCAGGGCAAACCAGCTAGCTCCCACCCATGCAGCAGGCCTCTATCCTATCTAAATAAAGAGTAATATGCAGATTGACCATCACTCCAACACACAAGATGACTGCCCCCATGTGGTCAAAAGATCCTGCCCCCATGTGGACACAAGATGGCCAGCAGGGGAGGGCAGTTGGGAGGGACCAAGCCTGCAAGGGTGGGGCAGTTGGGGATGATCAAGCCTGCCGGGGAGGGCAGTTAGGGCTGACCAGGCTTGCAGAGGAGGGAAGTTGGGGGTGACCGGGCCTGCAAGGAAGGGCAGTTGGGGGAGAGAGGACCCAGGCCTGCAGGGGATGGCAATTGGGGGGGGGGGGGGGGACCAGGCCCATAAGGGAGGGTAGTTAGGGGCAAACAGGCTGTCAGGGGAGCAGTTAGGCATTGAACAGCCTGACAGGGGAGTGGTTAGGGGGTGATCAGACTGGCAGGGAGAAACAGTTAGGGGCAATCAGGAAGGCAGGCAACTGAGCAGTTGGGAGCCAGCAGTCCTGGATTGTGAGAGGGATGTCTGACTAAATGTTTAGGCTCGATCTTACTTGGATCAGGCCTAAACAGGCAGTCGGACATTTCTCAAGGGGTCCCAGATTGGAGAGGGAGCAGGCTGGGCTGAAGGACATCTCCCCACCCCATGCATGAATTTCATTTACCAGGCCCCTAGTGATAAGGGGGAAATGGAAATTATTTTTAAAATACTGTGGAACAAAAAATAAAATAACATACTGTCAATTCAAAAAGTATGTAAAATGCTGAAAAAATTTTACAGTGATGTGGAGGGGGGGGGGGTATTGCTTGCTAATTTTAACAAGAATACAAGAATAGATAGCCTTCATGAAATAAGAATCTTTAAGAATATTACCAGTTGATGGAGGGAAGGAAGGTGGGATGAAGAGAGGGACAGTGAATGAGGAAATTTACTTGCAGAAACTCGCCAAAGGCAAAACACCTAATGCTGGATAAAATGTTTTTAAATACCATCTTAAATAAAGTGTTAACCCTATGTGATGCCAGAAGCCAATTCCATCATGTTAGCAAGGGCTGCTGAATCATCTGGGATGGCTGAAGGCATTTCCCCAAACCTGAAAAAGGATGCATTAAATTGATTGTTTGCTGCCAGACAGCTCAGAGCATCTTAATCTACATGTTATTGCCTCTCAGGCCAAACACCTGAACAGCCAAAGGCAATTCCCCAGTCTGACAATGGACTCTGTAGACTAATCCTGGCCTTAGATGTGTATATCTCTACCTTGCCTTAGGACAAATTGTGTTAATATAAAGCAGAGGGTCCTGAAACAAGAACTTGGTTTCTTCAGCCAAGCTCCTCCATCCTCCCACCTCCACCCCTGACTCCCCATATGCCTTTCAAAATTATGTTTCATCTCTGGACTCTCATTTAATTTATGCACAGCCCCTTCTCCATATTCCTGAACCTTCTAGATGCCAGATCAAGACCCACCAGCATTAAATGGTGCCCAACGTCTGGCATTAAATGGCAGTTGAGACAAGGATGGAAATCTGGAAAAGAATTATTTACCTTAGCAGATAAAATAGCACCAGTGATGATGGTAAGATTAATTGTGCTTAGAGCCCATGTCAGCTTCTGAAGCCCATGGATCCACAAGTGCATGGGTGATACTTTTTGTTTAAGTCTGATTATAATGGGGGGAAAATTTGGTTAAAAGGCAAAATTATAAACAAATTGGAATATCAAAAGATACTTTTTTAAAAAATGTGGTTTCTTGTTCAAATTAAAATCCTAATTCGTATTTGGAATAAAAAAACATGAAATAAGAATTAAAACTCTGCTGCCGAATCCGACTCTAGTGTGGAGAGATTCAGAGGTGGCTGGAGAGGGCAGAGCTATCAGCTCTCCTGCAAAAAGATAACTTGATGCTTTGTTTAAAAATTATAGAAGAACTTGTTGGGAAAAACCAAACTTTGGCGGAAATTACCTTAAGTGCACCCACATACCTGCACCCATCTCGCATGAAGCTACTTCCATCCGTGAACCAGGTGGCCTCTGCATCAGGGAGGCGCCAATGGGTCAAGTCCTTCTGAAGTCCATATACCTGCTCTAGTATTTCCGCACAGTCATGTAGCAGGGCATCTAGGTTGGGGTCAGGCAGCAGGGTAGTGGGGTTGAGGACCGCACTTGGATGGAACCGTACTCTAGGGGGGTTGAGCAGCAGGCTTTGATAGTGGGTCATACGTGCATTGCTCATCCATCTATCAGGAGGCTGTTTTAGGACCCCCTCAATGGCATGCAGGTTTGTAATCCAGATCTCCTGTCCTAGGGTCAGCTTGTTGACATCCTTGACTAAGAGCACAGATGCTGCAATGATTCTCAGGCATGATGGCCAGCCGGCAGCTACTGGATCTAACTTCTTGGACAAATATGCTACTGGGCGGCTCCAGGGGCTCAAAGCCTGAATTAGAACCCCTTTCGCTATTCCTTTACGTGGGTCTACAGAGAGGCGAAAGGGCTTTGTAATGCCTGGCAGCCCCAGGGCTGGAGCAGCCAAGAGGGCTCTTTATCTGATTAAAGGCAGTTTCTTCCTTTTCAGTCCATTCAAACATATTCCTCTCCTTGGTAGCTTCATATAGGGGCCTGGCGATCTGAGCAAAACTTGGTATCCAGAGGTGGCAATAGCCAGCCGACCCTAGAAATTCCCTCACTTCCCTTCGGGAGGTGGGAGTGGGAATTTTCAGGACTACCTCTTTTCTAGCATCTGATAACCGCCGCTCTCCACCCTCCAGGATGTATCCCAGGTAACTCACCCTTTCTTTGCATATTTGAGCTTTCTTTGAAGAGGCCCGATACCCTAAGGTCCCCAGGGTGGCCAACAGGTCTCTGGTCCCCTACTCGCAGTCTTCAGCGTATCGGCAGCAATCAAGATGTCATCTACGTACTGAAGGAGGGTGAGACTGGGGTGCTCTCTCCTGTACTCACCGAGGTCCTCATATAGTGCCTCATCAGAGATGGTAGGCGAATTCTTGAACCCTTGGGGCAGTCGTGTCCAGGTTAATTGTCCACTGTAGCCCTCCTCCAGGTCTTGCCATTCAAAGGTGAACAAGGGTTGGCTTTGAGGCAATAGCGGCAGGCTGAAAAAGGCATCCTTCAAGTCTAATAGAGTATACCAGACTCTAGAGCGGTGGTTCTCAACCTTCCTAATGCCACAACCCTTTAATACAGCTCCTCATGTTGTGATGACCCCCAACCATAAAATTATTTTCGTTGCTACTTTGTAACTGTAATGTTGCTACTGTTATGAGTCGTACTGTAAATATCTGATATGCGGGATGTATTTTCATTGTTACAAATTGAACATAATTAAAGCATAGTGATAATCACAATTAGATATTGTGGAATATTTATTTTTAATTACAAATAAATGAAATTTTGTCTTGAAGCATGGTGTAGCCTGGGTAACAGTTTTAATATAACAACAGTAAACTACATTACTACATTTTCCGATGGTTTTAGGCGACCCCTGTGAAAGGCTCGTTTGACCCCCAAAGGGATCGCGACCCACAGGTTGAGAACCGCTGCTCTAGAGGGTGTCAAGGAACTTAGGAGAGTGTATGGGTTAGGAACAGTTGGGTGTATATTCATATCTCTTTTATTTACTTCCCGGAGGTCCTGCACTGGCCGGTAGTCATTTGTGTGTGGTTTCTTGACAGGCAGAAGGGGGGTGTTCCAGGCAGATTGGCATGGGACCAGCACCCCCAGGTTTTGCAGTCTCCAGATGTGAGGCTGGATTCCCTTCCAGGCTTCCTGGGATATAGGATACTAGGATACTGCTTGACTCTTATTGGGCCTTCTCCAGGCTTTAGCTTCACCAGGGTTGGGGCCCTGTGAGCAGCCAGTCCAACTCCCCCGGTCTCTGTCCAAGCTGTGGGGAATTCTTGTAGCCACCTGTTCACGGTGCTTTCTACTGGAGGCACCCCCTGGTGGAGACGATACTCATCCTCCAGTCTCAGAGTCAAAACCTGGATGGGGTGGCCTTTGCCATCGGTGACCTGGGGCCCCCTTGTCTGAAAGTTATTTGGGCTCCAATCTTGGTTAGCAAGTCCCATCCCAGTAAGGGGTAGGGGCATTCCGGTATTACCATAAATGAATGGGATACCCGGCTCGTTCCTAGATCTACTGTTCTTCAGATAGTCCGTGAATACTGGCTTATGCCAGTCGCCCCTTGCACCCAGGATTTCTTGTTGGCTAGCTCCCCCTGCGGTATGCAGAGGACTGAATGTTGTGCTCCAGTGTCAACAGGGAAGTCAACAGAGGTCCCCTCCACTCTAAGAGTTAACCTGGGCTCGGGGAGAGGGTCCGAACCCTGACTCCCCTAAGCACTTAATCCTTCCAGCTCTAAGATTTCCACCTGGTCCATCTTGTTTCCCTTCTTACGGCTTTCTTTAGGCATTCCCAGACCCAGTGCCCTATCTCCTTGCAGTAAGCACACTGGTTCTGCTGCAGCTTCTTTTTCCCGCCCCGCCCCTGACGGCCCCCTTACCTTCTTCTTGGTCGTCTGCAAGCTGGCGAAAGTGACAGGTCCGCTCCTCAGGGGATTCTGTGGTGGTGACTAGCAGAATCTTGGCCAGGTTTTGGGTCTGCTTGTCACTGGCAGCCGCCATGGCGCGGGCTTGCCTATCTTCCGGGGACTCCTGGTTATTGTACACTTTCTTGGCCACTTCCAGCAAGTCCCAAAGACTCTTTTCTCCTAATCTAACTATTTTCTGCAGTTTCTGATGTCTGCAGCTGATTGGTTTATAAAACTCATGATTACAGCTGCCTTATTCTCAGGGCTTCTGGGTCCACGGGGGTGTAAGTGCGGTATGCCTCCATGATCCATTCTAAGAAAGCAGCTGGAGACTCATCCCTTTCCTGCTGTATGTTCCCTACCTTGGTCAAATTGGTAGGCTTGCCAGCAACCATGTGGAGACCCCACATTAGAGTCTGGCGGTAAATTCGGAGCCTCTCCTTATCTTCTGCAGTGTTGAAGTCCCAGTCTGGTCTAGTTAAGGGAAAAGAGACATTTATCTGGGCCTGGTTAGTATTAGGTTCCGGTCTATGCCAGGAACCACTCTCTGAGCCTCATTGAGGATTCTTTCCCGCTCTTCTGTTGTGAACAGGACCTGCAATAGCTGCTGGCAGTCATCCCATGTGGGCTGGTGGGTGAAAAGAACAGAATCCAAGTCAATAAGCCCCCCTCCTCCAGCTTCTTGGAGAACTTAGGGTTCTGTGCTTTCCAGTTATAAAGGTCACTAGTGGTACAAGGCCAGTAGTGGTGGGGCTGATTGCCATCCGCATCTGGGGGGGGGCTGTGGCTCACAAGGGCAGAGTCTTAATAGTGGAGTCAGGGGCTGCGACATGCAGTTCCCTCTGAGCCCTTTGCCTGATAAGAGGCGGGCTTCCCACTGGAACCTCAAATGTTCCTGGAACTATGTTTGCAACTGCCCCCAGAACCCCGCCTACAGCTGCTTCTGGAAGACCCCCGAGGTGACTCCCGGAAGAGCGCCCGTGGCCACTCCTGGAAGACTGAATCTCTCCGGCAACCTGGGAAGCTGGTAAGAGGGAGGGAAAATTAACTCTTCTCCAGTTCCCTCCTGTAAAACCGGGTAGAGGGGAGCCAGAGCTGATCGCAGGGTGGCTTCCTTCTCCTTCTTCTTTTCCACTTCCTGCAAGGCAAGAATGGGTTCCGGCTGCGGAGGGCACGGAGCCAGGAAAGGCTTAAGCCAGAAGGGAGAGTCCTCCACAAGGTCCTGCCAAGTAATGATGTAAGGGAGTTGATTGGGATGGCCTCCCTTTGACCGAGAAACAATTTCTCTGACCCGGCGAATGATGGGGAAGTCGAGAGTCCCCTCCAGCAACCACCTCGCATTAAGAGCTGGCCACTCTCTGGAACAGAAAGTTTGCCATCGGCCCTTTCTCACTTCTACACTAAGGTTGTTAGCCCTTCCCTTAACCTCTTTAAAATGATCAACCATAATGCTTAAAGTAGTCTGGGTCTGTCCCATAACGTCTGTCCAGTGAGTCCACAAAAGCACACAGAAAGACAAAGAAATCGAATAGACAAAAACACCCAGGAACAGCCTTCCAACCCCACAAAAGCAAAACTGAAAACTGGACGATGGCCACGCATCAACCAGCGGGAGCAACCTGCTTCAACCCAGAGGTTTGAGGGGTTTTTACACCCCTCCAGATGGAGGATCAGAGCGTCCTCTGACTCCTCCAGCCTGAGGTCCACCAGTGCGTCCACTTAGACCATTTCGGGCACCTCAGACTTCAGAAGTGAGCTCGCACACAGAACAGACCAGAACAGACAATGTACACTTACCGCGGTCAGTCAGACTCTCCAGATGGGGTCCCTCATGAGTGTTGGGCATCCGGACAAGCCTCCAAATGTTATGCCCAGAGTTTGGGGTCCCCAATAATCAACCACCAGGGAGGCTTCTTCCAAAGCAAAAGCAAAGAGTCTTTATTCAAACCCAGGTTTGGCTCCCAGCCTCTTTCTGGTGCAGCAGCGAGACGAGAGAGCGAGCCCCGGAAGAACAATGGGTTATATGGAGTTGGTGATTTGGGTGGGCTTAGGGAGGTGACAAGGGTTATAGAGATTGGTCACTTGGGTTAGGGTTTTTCTGTGGTTTAGCCTTATTAGGACCCTCGCTGTGTTCCTGGAGCTTCATGGGTCCATTTGTGTGGTGGTCAGGGAAGTTAGGACACTGCTGGCACACCTGTGGCCCCTCCCAGAAAAGGAAGGGGGTTTAGGCAGGAGGCCCAGTCCTATAGGACAAGATGGAGGAGAGTTCGTTTCTGCTTTGTCCTTTCATTAGCTCTAAAAGTTCAAGGCTCAAATTAAATTGGGAAAAATTATATAGTTGTGGAAACTAATGCTTAAAATATGGAAATTTATTTTTGAAAAAATGATTTTTGTGTTTTCTCTAAAATAATTAGAAATTAAAAATGTGTTGCTTATTGGTCTAATTAAAAAAGCAGATTGCCATAACCAGTTTGGATCAGTGAATCGAGGATCATCCTGTGGAGTGAAGGGTCCCAGGTTCAATTCTGGTCAAGGGCATGTACCTCAGTTGTGGGCACATCCCCAAGTAGAGGGTGTTTAGGAGGCAGCTGATCAATGTTTTTCTCTCATCGATGTTTCTAACTGTCTATCCCTTTCGCTTTCTCTCTGTAAAAAAATCAATAAAATATATTTTTTAAAAAGAGGATTAATCCTGTGATCTCAACCAAATTTTTAACATAATAACCAGTTAAAATTTAATTGATATCTTAAGATAATTATAAAAAGTATATAACCTTTAAATATATATACTTGATGGTCCTTTTAAGTTAAATTTCAAGGCTTTAATTGAGAGATGATTCTTGGAAAACTCCAAGGGCTCAGAGTGAGTCAGAGTTTGTTCTCTCTCTTAAAGGAAATATTTTAAATTAAACAGATTTAATATACTTGAAATCACATGGAAAGCTTTAATAAAAAAAACAATGAATCAAAGTATTATACTTATATACATGTATTTGAAATTTTATGAAGGTTTTGGCCTCTAAGGAGGGCAAAATAAAGTAACAAAATATTTCTTAAAATCCAACAGCAATATGAAATTAGAGAAAATTCTCTAAAACCAGGAATGAAGCTGCAAGAAGAGATTGGGAAGGAAAAGAATAATTGCAAGTGTTGAGTGCCTTGGAAACATCAACTTATACCATCTCTGGTGCCTACAGCACCAATAGGAAGGAAGGATGTCAAAAATTCCAGCATAACGTCAGGACTGGCAAACGGCTATGCACTTAGCTAAATGGTTGACTAGGAAGAGGATTTTTTGCAGAGGTAGCAGCAAGAAATCATGTCTGTTTGATTCTAGGTAGAACTTTCTTTCCTCTAAGAATTTGTGGCTTCTACTTGAAACTCAGATGGATCTGAGGCATGAATATACAGTATTTGCTTGTTATTAAAAATATATGTCACCGAAACCGGTTTGGCTCAGTGGATAGAGCATCAGCCTGCAGACTGAAAGGTCCCAGGTTTGATTCCAGTCAGGGGCATGTACCTTGGTTGTGGGCACATCTCCAGCAGGAGGTGGCTGATCGATGATATCTCTCTCATCTATGTTTCTAACTCTGTTCCTCTCCCTTCCTCTCTGTAAAAAAAATCAATAAAATATATTTAAAATATATATATGTCAATAATTTTAACTTAAAATGGAATTAGTAAATATATGGGATATTCAAATAGTGCCATTAATGAAATAGGACCTTAAAAGAGCATTCATCACAGTTAAAAATTGCTATTTGACCTGGAAGGTCACATAAATCCATCCCACATCACAAAGGTTATTCTCCTGTGCCTAAGGACCAGAACCATAAAAGATTGATTCCTGTTGACTCGTGGCTCCAGGGGTTAGACTCCATATTGCAATGTCTAGCAGAGGGTGGTTGGGAGATAAGGAGCAGTCAATGGGAATAGTCTCGGTCCACTGAAACTCCCTCCCCCCCGACCTCAGGCTGTTTGCGGATTTTAGAACAACGGGGGGGGGGGGGGGGGGGGGGG
>PVJN01032362.1:0-24209 GCA_004026805.1 Lasiurus borealis | reverse complement strand
CTCAAACACAAGAGGCCTCCTGCCAATCAGTGATATCTGTGCTACATTAACATAAGTAGGTTATACAAGGGTGCGCCTGCACAGTACGTATAGTGGTATTGCTGCGTCAATGCCTTGTCGAATGCGTATGGCAAATGGGCCTTTAACATCCAGTGTACTCTGGCCAGAGTGCCCACAATGGGTATTACTGGAAAGGGAAATGTTACCAGGACCTGCCCAAAGAAGAATGTGGGTTATCTCCTACAACAGCTGTGTAAAACTGGAATATAAGAAACTGTCTCCAAAAGTATCAGGTATGTGCAAAAACACTTTGTTAAATAACAGAAGGAAGACTATCCAGGACAGTTCCAGACTGCTCGCAGACATGTGGTTTGTAAAATGAAGGTAAGTTTCTATAAAGTCTGTGCTGATCAAAAGCATGAGATTCTGCAGGGAAAGCTCCTTTAGTCCATGAGTTGGCAAAATTTATTTTCATCTTCCGTGCATGGCTGGCTGAAGTAAAGAGTGTCACTCCTCTTCAGGAAATAAATTTCTTTCACCCTTAAAGAATCATGTTTCCATGTACGCTCAGGAGTTCTCAGGGCTATTCTAATAAATACGATAGAGCATTTTTCCCATCTTCATAAACAGGACATGAAGAATGAAGGGTTTAGAAGTCCCTCTCAAACATGTAGGCAATCTGTTGTCAGAATATTCTTAAATGTTATAAAAAGTTTGGGACGCCTGTGATCTTGATAATGTTTCCAAGAGGCAGCAACCCTAAAAGAAGATATTCACCCTCAGAGACCCACACAGCATTTCCTTTAGAGACAATTTTACGACATGATCTTCTGGGTTGGCGTTCCACTCAAGTCACCAGGTTTCTGCAATCTCAGAGAGAGCCCGCAGCAGCTCAGCAAACGTAGGGCGGCCTTTAGGTTTCTGGAAAAGGGAAGCAGAGGTGGTCAGCTCAGCTTCAGACTCACTCAGACACCAGTTCTGGAACTTGCCGGCACGGACCTGGATCCAGGCTGGTTCTCCACAAATGGGAGAGAAAGATACCTTGGCTGTCACACGGAGCACAATTGGCAGAGGAGTGAGCGATGACGTGAAAATGTAAGGGTAGAGAGCATTGCAAAGAGAAAATGGCTAGACCTGCAAACACTAGCCACATGTGGTTATTTTAATTTCAACTAATTCAATTAAGTCCATTTTAAAACTCAGGTTCCAGTCACACCAGCCACTCTGCAAGTCTTCATGGCCAGGCATGGCTACCATAATGGATAGCACAGACACAGCGCATTTCCATCATCACAGAAGGTTCTGTTGGCCAGCACTGCCCGCGATTGATTTGGATACTTTGATATGCATGAGGTAAAGGAAGAGCGGGGAAAGAGGGGGCATCTAGAGTACTAGGCTCCCACACGCAGCTACTCATGGTAGCCCACATTCTCACCAAGGCCATGGCGGCAGGGTTAGTGGGGAGACAGCCACTCTTAGTGGCTTTTGAGCTCATGTGAGAGTCCTCCTTGAAATTCCAAGAATACATTGTGAAGTTTTGTAGCGGCTGAAGTTCCACAGTCACCAGAGACTAGGAAACGTGTGTATCAAGGGTATTATTTTCATGTTGGATCTAGAGGCGCCTAAGTCCTCAGGGCTTTTAGATTACATTAAAAAGTTGTAGGAAAAACCAACTTTGCAAACAAGTACAGCAATATAACCAAAACACAGCTTTAATCTTGCTCCCACTGTTATTTGAGACGGATGTCACTTACTTGCCCCTTCCTTGTCTCCTCCCCACAAAATATAAAATTTCAATAGGTATTTTATTGTACATACATATCTATATATCTGTGTCTATGTCTATGTCTATCTCTATGTCTATATCTATACCTACATCTATATCTACGTCTATATCTATGTCTATATCTATATGGATAGATATAAAATGGAAAAATAGGCTAATTAACTGGGAGGCCATAACAGGTCGACCAGATACGAGGAGGTTGCACAAGCAGCACAGGGGGTGGGGCAACAGGGGCCTCAGGGCGCCTGCGCTGGGAAGGGCTTGAGCAGCAGTGGCCGTGGCTGCTTCAAGGGCCTGAGAGGGAGGCAGGGCCAGACCAGCGATTTGAAGGTGGATGGCGCCACGCGATTTCGAATCACATACAACATATAATTCCTGCGCTATTTACAATGTTAACGCAAAGTTGCTCTTAAGACAGCTGTTTGCTACTAAAGGCCTACAAGATTCCTTGCAGAGCAGTTAGCCATAGGTAAAATATTTTCATACCCAGGTTTCTTTACAAAATTAATACTTTGCTGGATATGAACCACCACATCACTCTTGAAATATTGAATTTTCTAGTGTTTGCGGACTGGAAACCAAGCGGTTTCTTTTTCAGCCAGGAGGAAACCCCTCACCCAGCTGTGGTTTGTCTGGGCTGAAACTGTCAGCTGGAAAGAGAGGAGCTAACAAAACCACTGGGGAGTCTGATTATGACAGGAGACGCGTGTTGAATCAATGCCCAGAAAAGACAGTAGTGAGACATAAACCCCTCTGGCTTTATTTTTAAGCTTATTTTAAGAAAAGAAAAAAAGAAAGAAATTGGGCTCCCTAGAGATCATTTCCTGAGTGGAAGTTCCTGGAACCCTTTCTGCCTTCATTCTGTTCTGGTTTAATCTCTCTATCAAGAGTCCTGAGTGCCCCAAGAGAGATGGAACCCACTACTTTTTAGCCTTAGGAAAGCAAGACAAATTAGTAGAGTGAAGTAAATAAAAACAGCATCCTTCTCTCTCAATGTGGCAGTTTAACAGACCTGATTCTACCCTTAGTTCCCACCTACTAGTTCCTAAAAAGTGTAACCCGGCTAATCTCTGAGGCTTTATTGGCAAGAGTTTCTGCCGGAACCAATCTCAGAAAGGTAAGACTTGGAAAATACCCTGAATTCCTCAGATGAAAGGCCATTGTTAAACACAAAATAGATTCATGACTTTGCAGTGGGAGTTTCGGAGAGAAATAGTGCTTCTGGCTCTCAGGGGTCATTCCCAAGGAACCTTTTCCTGCCATGAGGGGGTCCCACGGTGAGGTCTGTGATACATGGGTCTGCTCTCGGATGCTGGGGCTGCCAACCTTCACGGGAAAGTGAGGGGCACTCACCTCATGCCAGCAGCGGTACATGACTTCATAGATGGGCACTGGTGCCAGGCGAGGGCGGTACAGCCTGAAGCCTTTAGAAATGGCTTCCACAACTTGCAAATTTGACTTATTTTCAAAAGGCATTCTCCCTTCTGTAAAAATTTCCCACATCAAAACACCTGCAAAGATAATGCACAAGAACCAGAGGTTAGAGAGAAAGGGTTACTTAGAACTGAAAGAACTGTCTCAAACTCTACGGCATTATCTTCCTCTTCCAGTCTTTGCACCATAATCACCCAGAATGATAGCAGATTCATCCTGGGAGCAGATGGTGTGCATCTCAGCTTTAGAACAGGCCTGTAATCTGAAAATGTCCCAGTTGGAAACAATACCTTCCCTTTTTTGCCTCCCTATTGGAAGAAAATGCTGCCAGCTTTTCCTTTGTAAGTATCCTCATGTCCCCACACCCTGAAGTCGATCAACCTTTTTGCCATTGCACAGAAAATGACAGAATTGTCTGAGGCTCTGCTGCCTGCTAAGACCAAGAGTTTACCAGCTAGCAGATGGCACGCATCCCCCTCCAACACTGGAAGTTAGACTGCTGGGTTGAGCCAAAGACTATCTAGTAAGGGCTCTGCACATAAGCAGGTGTTGATTGATTAGCTGATTGATTCATGAAACTTCTTCAAGTCTCCCAATTTGAGTTTATTTAATAATTCACTTATTCTACAAAGTTGCATTCAGTATTGTGTAGAGCCAGAATGACACCACTCCAGGAGTTCAAGATTCTCACTTGTCCAAGGGGCTGAAGAGAGACAAGTGGTCAGGTGAAACCCCAGGAGTTCTCATTGTTCTGCAGCCACTTAATGAGGCCCTTGGGCTGCTATCCATTTGTCTCACAACATAACTCTCATGCATCCCTACAGGATGCCTAGGACCAAACCAGAGAGGGTCGGACCTACACTGGCATCATTTGTCCACCATCCAGATACCATTGCTGACGTATACACATAAGGAACTATTTGACATTGAAACTGGGTCAGAACTATTGGACATTGAAATTGGGACTCAGACATTTTTTTGTTCTTATAGGTTTATTTCTAGCCTGCAGAGGCAAGATGTTTTCAAAGAAAAGAATCAGAGGAGAAAAAAAAAAACAACCAACAGATACAGAGGCAAAGCAGCTGTGAACAGACTGTCATACTACAGCAGGAAGGCAGGGGAGATTGAAGGGGGAGGGGCTGTAAGAGATCAACCAAAGGACTTGTATGCATGTATATAAGCATAACCATTGGATACAAGACACTGGGGGAGCAGGTGAGGGCATGTACTGGGGGTAGGGAAGGCTGGTGGGAGGTCAAAAAGAAGGGGAAAAAGAGACATATGTACTACTATTTGTAATACTTTAAACAATAAATAAATGCAAAAAAAGTCACCTGCCAAGACTACCACATGTCAGTGGAGAGCTAATGAGATCAATGATACAAGTTTAACCTTAATTGTGACAATAAAATTCACACCCTGCTGAGGATATAGCTGTCCCTCCAAACCCAAGTAGCCATCCAGGAAAGTCTGGGTGAAAGAGAGTAGATAATCACACATTTGTTGCCACTCTTTGAAAATCATTTAAAAGAACAGACTCCATTGGCCATAGGTCTACAGTGTCTCTTTCTCAGTGAAGAACATTACCCAATATAAATATTGATGGACATATCCCAAGGAGGCCTATGTCTAAATTCTATAAAATGTGACAGTAATGAAGTAAACTAGGGGATGTTGCTTAGCAGTTAGACAATGAAGTTTATTAATCACATTCAAAAGTCAATGACCCCCGGCCGAGACCGGTTTGGCTCAGTGGATAGAGCGTCAGCCTGTGGACTGAAGGGTCCCGGGTTCGATTCCGGTCAAGGGCATGTATCCTGGTTGTGGGCACATCCCCAGTGGGGGGTGTGCAGGAGGTGGCTGATCAATGTCTCTCTCTCATTGATGTTTCTGACTTTCTATCCCTCTCCCTTTCTCTGTAAAAAAAAAATTAATAAAATATATTAAAAAAAAAAAGTCAATGACCCCATAAGATCAGTTTTCCTTACAGTCTCTGTGGTGTGGACATGTCGGCTGAGTTTGTTTTCTAGATCAGAAGACTCTATACCCTCTTAAGGTTCCAAAGCAAGTGCTCAGTGGAAAAGGAAAAGATCCAAAAGGCAGACTTATGTCAGAAGGTGAAGGACACCAGTTGTCAAAGAGCCTGGGTGTGTTCAGAACACGTAAGACAGCAAGCACTGTTTTCAAATGCTGCATCCTATTATGAAACCAAAATTTTAGAGGAGATTGGCCTATTTTACGACATACAGCTCCATTAAAAGAACATTAAATTCACTCACCAAATGACCAGACATCAGATTTGCTGCTGTACTTGTTGAAATGGAAAACTTCCGGAGGGGACCACTTGACTGGGAACTTGGCTCCAGAAGAACTGATGTATTCATCATCCAAAACGTACCTACGGCCATCAGATTGCAAAGCACATGGTGTTTTGTGTTACCTCCAAGTTCTGTTTACTTCATTCAAGTCCCTTCAGTGAAGTCAGCTCTAGAAGACAATGTGTGTTACCCCCCAAAAGTTCTGCATACCCTCCCTTTTTTGTCTTCCAAGTGGGAAAGCCGTCCTTATAGTGTTTCTTTTCTAAGCCAAGCCTCAATTTTGTTTATTTTATTTTGGGTCTCAGAAAACCATAGCCATGCTTCAGTACAAAACATACTCTACTTATTATGCTATTACAATAAAATCTGCAAAGATGTGTGCTAAACAGTCTAGCAACCAAGGTTATAAAAAGAAAATAAAAATAAATACATAATAAAGAAGAAATTCACAGCTGAATGTCTTCTTGTCTTTCTGTATTTTTTTGTGGGACAGAGAAGGGCGAAATAAAAGTATTTGAACATAATATATTTGAGGTGGAAAATTCCTAGTGTATTAAAATGACCGGATAGGGAAAAAAATCAGTAATAGCTATCACCTCATTTAAAAAATAACAAAGAAATTAAGCCCTCTCTCTTTTTTTGAGAACCCAATAATCTCTCTTTTTTTTTTTTTTGGATATTTTCAGAAATATCCAAGAATGGGCATCTGAAGAGAAGAGAGGATCATTAACATGAGCTCTGTAGCCTCTTGTCTTGAGTATGTAGTATAGTATATTTATTAATGCACTTCTTTTCCCCACATACTCTATCCCACCTCATCTTTAAGGTCTTTACCGAACCAGAAGTCATTCTACTAACGGGAAAGAATGAATCATAGAAAACAAAAGGGAAAGAACCATTTTTCCATAGCTTTTGAGCTTTTAGAGAAGGCAAAGGATGGAATTATTAACAAAATATTTGGGAGAATGGCTCATTTGGGAGAATAGGAGTGAGATTTACCCCCATCACCACTACCATCTGTCCCTCTAGAAAAGGCCCCTTGAGCCAGGAAGTAGGTAGAAATAGTAGACCTCAGGTGGTGGCTGAGGTAGACAACTGACCCTGCACCCTACATGAGCTGCCCCAGTCACAAAGCAGAGAAAGAAAACCCCTCTTCACCACAATAGGTTAGTGGGATTCAAAAGCAAAATAGAACTTGTGATTCTTTCCCAGGTGGAGCCCTGGAAAAGCAGAAAGATCACAGAAAACAAGAAGCTCTGGATGTGCCTAGGGAAATGGGGCCTTAGAACATCAGCTGTGAAGGAATCTTACAGATAGAAACTCAGGATGAGTCAGTGGCCACCTGTGTGGATGGCCAGCCAAGCACAAAACAAGAGGATGGTGACTGCAAGGAAGCCAGTGTCAATGGACAATAGACAATAACAAGGAACAGACAAGCATCTCCCTACCAGTACTATGGCCCTCAAAAAAACACACAGAACTGGGATTTGGGCCCTCATGAAAGTCAAGGAGAAACCATAAATTGACTGAAATTAAATTTTTAGCACCTGAAGGAAAGAGTCCAGAATATAAACTGCAAGGAGTTATAAAGAATATGGTTAGATTTTTTTACACTATTGAGCTGAAGAATTAAAGTCAACTCCTATAGCAGATAATAGTGATGTATGATTATGACATAGAAAAATCAGAACTGAGCAAACAAATTTATTATTTTTTCTTTCAGAATAGCCCAGTGCACAAAATTTGTGCACGGGAAGGGGGGTTCCCTCAGCCCAGCCTGCACCTTCTCCAATCGGGGACCCCTTAGGGGATGTCCAACTACCACAGGAATCAGGCCTAAACCAGCAATTGGACATCCCTCTCTCAATCTGGGACCACTGGCTCCTAATTGTTCACCTGCCTGCCTGCCTGGTTGCCCCTAAATGCCTCTTCCTGCCTATCAGATAGCCCCCAACTGCTCTTCCCTGCCAGCCTGATCACCCCCAATTGCTCTCCCCTGCTGGCCTGAACCCCCTAAGTGCCCTCATCTGCCAGCCTGATCCCCCTAACTGCTCTCCCCTGCCAGCTTAATTGCCCCAAACTGCCTCTGCTTTGGTCCCGCCATTATGGCTTTGTCTGGAAGGTCTCCAGAAGGTCTTTTGGTCTAATTAGGATATTACTCTTTTATTAGTGTTTGTGTGTATGTGTGTATGTGTGTGTGTGTGTGTATGCCTCTTTCTTAATTTTACACATATAATGAGTAGATTGAGAAATTACTCTTAATTTTAATATATGTCACAGTTTTATTAATGATGATATATGAAAAGAGATCAGAATAGCCCACAGTATCCATTTACCTCACAGTTAATATTGGTGCATGTACTAAAGTGGGTCAGCAGGCCATACAGCCACATTAACTGGGAGGAAAAAACAAAGCCAATAATATCTTTCAGTTTGTCAGTAGACAAATACAAGATTTTCTCTTATGAGTAAACAATAGCAAAATATATTATGTACCTTGTCATACCGAAGTCCGAGATCTTTACTATACTTGTAGAACTGACCAAACAATTTCTTGCCGCCTATAAAAGAAGAAGAGAACCTGAGTTTGAATATAAGTTTTTCTTTCGAGTTTCTACTCTCCTTTTCCTTAGTTTATTTGGGCCCCAGCCTATTTCTCTATGTGGGCAGCCTGTTATTTTTGTGGTGGCACCTGTGGTGGTTGATGCATGTGATTTGGCATATCTGCCCTCACAGAAGAGATTTTAATGATCTTTCAAAGAAAGAACAAAAATGTGAAAAGAAATTATAACACTTTTTAAAATTTTTTTATGTTTTCAAAAAGTATCCTCCATAAATATGAAGATTAACTCAATCTTAATGAGGGAATCCTCTTAAATAAAGATGGTAAACTATGAATCTTGACATAAAAAATAGTATGTATTTTAAAATGTATCTTAAATAAAAAGAAGGCTCAATATACCTGACAAATAAGGAATAGTCGTTATATATCTTTGGGACACATCTTTGCTAATAAAAATTGAGGACTTGTGTTTTAAAACTTACATCTCATTGAATATAACTATTTATAATAATACTTTCACATCTTATATAATAAAGAGGTAATATGCAAATTGACCATCATTCCAACAAGTTGGCCACCCCCATGTGGTCACAGATGGCCACCCCCATGTGGACACAAGATGGCTGCCACAAGATGGCTGGCAGGGGAGGGCAGTTGCAGGGGATCAGGCCTGTAGGGGAGGTCAGTTGGGGGCAACCAGGTCAGCAGGGGAGGGCAGTTAGGGGTGACCAGGCCTGCAGAAGAGGGCAGTTGAGAGGGCCAGTGCTTCAGGGGAGGGAAGTTGGGGGTGACCAGGCCTGCAGTGGACAACAGTTGGGGGTGACCAGGACTGCAGGGGAGGACAGTTAGGGTCAAGCAGGCTGACAGGGAAGGGCAGTTAGGGGTGTCCAGGCCAGCAGGGAGGGCAGTTAGGGGCAATTGGGTTGACAGGGGAGCAGTTAAGCATTGATCAAGCTGGCAGGGGAGTGGTTAGGGAGTGATCAGACTAGCAGGCAGAAGCAGTTAGGGGCAATCAGACAGGCAGGCAGGCAAGTGGTTGGGAGCTAGTAGTCCTAGATTGTGAGAGGGATGTCCGACTGCCCATTTAGGCCTGATCCCACTGGACATCCTTTGAGGGGTCCCAGACTGGAGAGGGTGCAGGCTGAGCTAAGGGACAACTCTCCCCCACTTCCATGCACAAATTTCATGCACCGGCCCTCTAGTTTCTTAATATTACCACAGTGAACTACATATAGAGCTATATAATGCAAAGATGATCTATCTGCTGCCAATCATTCTATTTTCAGTCAATCTAGTCAAGAAAATTATTATTTACGTTAGTTTGATAGAATTTTTCTCTTATCAAATTTTTTTTTGTGGTGTAGTTAGTCCTAAAATAAAAGCAAGAACCTCAAAATGGTTAAGTCAGAAGGAGCCAGTTGGGAAGGTGTTGACAAGGGCTGGCAATCTCAAAGACAGACCACAAGGTAAGCCCTTGACAGGAAAAGACTCCTTGTTAGATAATATATTTTAAGTATCTAGGTGGATAAAATAGAACACAAAAGAAAACAAAGAAGAGATGAAGGAAAACAATGAAGGAAGGTCTGCAAGAAGACCCTTGGAGCAAAGAGAATGATCAGAATTGTCACCTGAGTTTTAAATTCTAACCCTCATCAGGAAAGATAAACCTGTAGAGTTTAGGAAGGTGAGCTAGGTGGAATGGATACCAAATCCATCCACTCCAAAATCTGCTTGATAGCTACTTGGTGCTAGATACTGGGGAATACGCCAGGAGAGATGCAAAAGAATGATTCTGCTATGTAGTAACAATAGTTAGCATTGCTGAGCTCTCCTCTGAGCGAAGCACTGAGTTAAGTGTTTATTCATATTAATTCATGTAACCCTCCCAATAAGCCACATGAGGAAGTTGCTTATAATCAAATACCACTTTACTAGTTACCTAGCTTCTTATCTGATAAGGAACAGAGGCAGATTTCAACCCAGGCAGCCCAGCTCTGGAGCAGTGGTTCTCGATCTTGACTACACAGGGAGCTTTCCAGGACATGTTTCAAAAAGTATTGATGGCAGGATTCCACTTCCAGAGATCCTGGTTTAATTGGTCTGGGGTACGATCTGGGTATTGTGATTTTTTTTTATTTGTTTGTTTTGTTTTTTGTTTCTTTTTTAAACATATTTTGTTGATTTTCCATAGAGAGGAAGGGAGAGGGATAGAGAGTTAGAAACATCTATCAGCTGCCTCCTGCATGCCCCCCACCGGGCATGCGCCCACAACCAAGGCACATGTCCTTCATTGGAATTGAATCTGGGACCCTTCAAACTCCAGGCTGATGCTCTATCCACTGAGCCAAACCGGTCTTGGCTATTGTGATGTTTTAAAAGCTCCTAGGCCTTGATCTCCAGGAGTTTAGAGTCTAGCATTTGTGTAAATAGTACAAACAATTAGGAAGTAGAAATAATAAAATAATAAATTCCATGAATTCTAAGTCATGTGGGATAAGCAATCGTGTTCTGGGCCAGTGAAATTATGCCTCCTATCTCTCTCCAAAATGTTTCATTCTGGTCATGGTGATGGGAGTACAGGATTACCTCTAGGTGACAATAGCAGGGATTTCTCACAGAATGCTCTTCGGAGTTCTTTTGGGGCTGAGAAATTAGACATGGAAGGGCATAGAAGGAACAGTACGAATATCATGAACAAATATGGAGTAGCTAGAAAATGTTTTTCAAGCGAAATAAGCAAAGCACGAAAGCAGCCTATTAGCATTTGGGGCAAGATAAGCCTTGACTCTGTATGTTTGTTTGTTTACTTGGACTATTCTGAACATTACAAAACAGAATGGCTTAGTATTTCTAGTCCTCTTGTTAATGTCAGTAATGCTGATGCAGTCCTGTTAGAACCAAACCATGTCCACATGGGATGGTTTCATATCCTGGGTGAGAACCACTGGAGCATGTTTAGCTATTGTATCTCCAATGCCTGGCAGAGCTCTTGGCATTTATTAGGCACTAAAGGCCTATTTGATTACAGGAAGAAAGGAAGGAAGGAAAGAAGGAAGGGAGGGAGGGAGAAAGGGAGGGAGGAAAGAAAAGTGAAATAGTGTTATTGCATGGTGGTTGATTACTTTAAGGCATATTGAAGGTAGCACCTTACTTGACTACAGCATCAACTGGGCAATTAAAAATAAAGCTACATTCCAAGAAGTGGGATCACTGGGTCAAATGGGAGTTCCATTTTTAGTTTTTTGAGGAAACTCCATATTGTTCTCCACAGTGGCTGCACTAGTCTGCATTCCCACCAGCCGTGCACGAGGGTTCCTTTTTCTCCACATCCTCACCAGCACTTGTCAATTGTTGATTTGTTGATAATAGACATTCTGACAGGTGTGAGATGGTACCGAACTGTCGTTTTGATTTGCATCTCTTGGATGATTACTGACTTTGAGCATGTTTTCATATGTGTCTTGGCCTTCCTTATATTCTCTTGTGAAAAGTATCACCAATCAGAAAGAATATATGCACCCCTATGTTCATAGCAGCCCAATTTACCATAGCAAAGATTTGGAAACAACCTAAGTGCCCATCAGTAGATGAATGGATTAAAAAACTGTGGTACATCTACACAATGAAATACTACACTGTGGTAAAAGAGAAGGAATTCTTACCATTTGCAACAGCATGGATGGAACTGGAGAGCATTATGCTAAGCAAAGTAAGCCAGTCAGAGAAAGATAAATATCACATGATCTCACTCATTCGTGGAATATAATGAGCAACATACACTGATGAACAAAAACAGATCCAGAGAGAGAGAGAAGCATGGATCAGACCCTCAAACCTCAGAGGGAGGTAGGAGTGGTTAAGAGGGAGAGATCAACCAAAAGACTTTTATGTGTGCATGCATATAAGCCTAACTAATGGACATAGACACCAGGGGAGTGAGGGCATGAAGGGAGTTGGCGAGGGGGGGGGGCAATGGGGGAATAAGAATACATATGTAATACCTTAATCAATAAAGGAAAAATAAATAAATAAATAAATAAATAAATAAATAAATAAAGTAAGTTACACTTCCGAACAAATTGCATGAAGAAAAAAATGCTTTAAAATTAAGCCAGCATATGCATTTTATTCAAAGTATCAAAAGTCCTAAATTGTCACGTCCTTCTGAACATAAGTATGCTATGTAAAATAATCTGCGAAATTGCACCGCACTTACTAAGTCCCTGTGAATGAAGCAGTTTCTCTCCAGGTACTCCATCCCTTCACATACGTCCTGGCACATGCTCAGCAGCATCTCCTTCCGGAGCTTCCCTTTCCTCTCTCTGAGGTAGTTCAGCAGGCAGCCATTCTCCATAAACTCCGTCACGATGTAGAGGGGCTTCTGCTGGATGCATACTCCGTAGAGCTGAACCAGCCTCGAATGGGATAGTTTCCTGTGGCAGAAACACAGGCACAGTGAACAGAACTGTGCTTGCATGGTGAAGTGTTTGGACTCCACTAAGATCATTTGCCATCTCCATAACATTTTCTTCACTGAGATATGATCAAAAGGAACCCAACCACAGAGCAAGTAGTGCAGTTTCCTGCCACTGTCTGCGCTAAGAAAGTAGGGTCCAGAGAGTAAGCAGGCTGCCTAAGTCACTGTAGATACAGACTATTACATGCCCCATATTCTATGCTTTCTCCTTTCTATTTTGTATGCTTTTGTCTTCCTTATTATGGATGCTCTTTGCCCAGATCTTGCAGAATTTCTGTTCGTTGAGTTTCAACCTTCTTAACTGTAGCTGCTCAGACAAAAAATTCTGGACAGAGAGGAGGGATGAAACAGTGATTGATGCATACAAAAAGAAAATTGAATATTAAAAATTTATTTCAATTAAATTATATGTAAATAGCAAGGGCTAGGATTTTAACAAAAACCCTTCAATATCAATATTAATTACCCCTGGAGAAAAACACTTAAGGAGGCAAGAAGATTGGGGTGTTTGCAGCTTTTTACCTTATACATTTCAGTGTAATATAAACTTACTATGTTAAAACTTTTCTTTCAAAATCTAAATTATTTTGGCATGAAGATATGCTCATGTAGAAATAAAGAATAAAATGAGATACAAGTTTAAAAGTTTAAAAAATTAAAATTACTATACATATATTTTTATGATCCCATCTAATGAAAGAGTAATATGCAAATCAACTATAACCACAAGCCATGCTCACCAGCCAGTCGGAGCGAGTATGCAAATTAACACAACCAAGATGACTGCTGCCATGGAGTGAGCAGGAGGCTTGGGTTTCCCCAGCAATGGAGGAAGCCAAGCTTCCCGCACAACTTGGCCAGCCCTGATTCCACTCAAGGCTACAAAGTTTCAATTATAGAAGATAAATAAATCTCATATACCAGGGCCTCAACTTTGGTCACTGAGGATGTGGCCAGCCTGCAAACCACCACAGGTCCCTCACCCAGGCCACCCATGCCCCAAGGGAACCCCCACCCTGATCCGGGACACCCTTCAGGGCAAACCAGCTGGCCCTCACCTGAGCACCAGACCTCTATCCTATCTAATAAAAGAGTAATATTCAAATTTACCATCACTCCAACACACAAGATGGCTGCCCCCATGTGTATACAAGATGGCATCACAAGATGGTCAGCCCGGGATAGCAGCTGGGAGGGACCAGCTCTGCAAGGGAGGGCAGTTGTGGGTGATCAGGCCAGCAGGGGAGGGCAATTGGGGGCGATCAAGCCTGCAGGGAGGACAGTTAGGGGTGACCAGGCTGGCAGAGGAGGGAAGCTGGGAGAGACCGGGCCTGCAGACAAGGGAGCAGTTAGGCATCAATCAGGCTGGCTGGGGAGTGGTTAGGAGGTAATCAGGCTGGCAAGCAGAAGCGGTTAGGGGCAATCAGGAAGGCAGGCAAGCCAGTAATTGGGAGCCAGCAGTCCTGGATTGTGAGAGGAATGTCCCAGATTGGAGAGGGTGCAGGCTGGGCTGAGGGACACCCCTCCATGCACGAATTTCATGCACCGGGCCTCTAGTTATACATATAATTAGTTCATATATCTCCATATAATATATTGCCACAAATAAGCTACACCCAGAAACACAAAGCCATAGTTCAACAACTAAAATGAAGAGTTCCTTAAAGGGAATGCAGTGCTGAAATGATTTAAAGAAAATGTAATGTCCCTGATCCAAAGAGCTGAATTCAAGTTTTTATCTCCTATTGGCTGCCTGACTAGGCAGCTTATTTAAATTTCCTTAACCCCAGTTTTCTTCACACGTGATACAGAGATGATAAAACCTATCCTTCTTCTTTATGAACAATAAATGAGATCACATATATAAATATATTATAAATAGTATAAACCAAGGTAAAAATATGTAGGTAACTTTTTAAATTAATAAGCTGTTTATGGGCTTACATTGTCTAAGACAGAAATGACTGGTTTTATTTCATTCTTCTGAATTACCTTTAGCACATGCTCTGAAAGCCTCATGCGTGTGGGCTCCCATATTAGGCTCCATCTCCACATATAGTGATTAAGAGCCCGAAGAGATTTGAAATTGTTCTTTTACTGCAATGGAGCAGTTACACAGGATGCTAACAGTTTTGGATAACAGCTATAAGATCTGGCGTAAAGTAGTTGCCAAATAAGTGTTCATTGATCATTATGTTAGTTAATTGAAGATCATGGCTTTTGTGCCCAAACAGTTCACAGTTCTGATTTCAATTAGAAACAATGTTTTGTTGTGGGACTGTAGGCCAGTTAGGTAAATTTATAAAATTTCCTTTTTCTCATCTATAAAATTGGGATCTTAATGGAACTTATCTCATAGAATGTGAGGATTCATTAACTCATTCAGCAACTCACAGATATATTTTGAACTACACGCTAGTCATCATTTTAGGCACTCACCAGGTTGTAGAAAAGAGATAAATAAGCTCCTCTTATTACAGAGCTTATGTTCTAGTGGAGGGGAAACAAAACAAATACTTATGAAGCTTTGGAGTAGTGGCAGGGGCTTTGATGGAACTAGCACAAGGTGATATCATAGAAAGCATTTGGGGATGGGATGCTAATTAAATGGGGTAGTCAGGGAAGACTTCCTGAAGGAGGTGACATTCAAACCACACACTTATGAAAAGGAGGTAATGTGTATATTACCACATAATATGTACATATATAATATAAGTATATTACCAAGCTGTATATGCTTGCCAGATAGAGCTCAATGTGTGTCAGCTAATTTTTTTAAAAACAAAAGAATATATTTTCATTCCACAGTTAGAAATCAGGAGGGAGTTCTTCCTGCCTCACTTAAAAAAATAAAACTTAGGAGCCCTGGCTCAGTTGGTTGAGTGTCATTACATGCACCAAAAAGTTGCCTGTTCAATTCCCAATCAAGGCACATGCCCCGATTGCTGGCTTGACCCCCCAGTAGGGGGTATTCAGGAGGCAGTAGATGGATATTTCTCCCTCCCTCTTCCTTTCTCTCTAAAAAAAATCAATAAAAACATTTTTTTGGATTATGTGCAAATGTAAGAACACAGTATGTCTATCTGAACTGACTTAAAAATAAGCCCATGGCCTCCGCATTCCTGCCACTGACAACCAGTAAGAGCTATTTCTATTCTCCACACTCCATGCACCTTCCATCACCCTCAAACGATCATCCTCAGAAATTCTGACTCCAGAAGTGAGGCTTGAAACTTTCGCGAATCCCCTCTTCTTGACAGTAGACAATTCTAATTCTTTCTTGTTTGACAGGAATTGCAATATGGCTTCAACTTTCCCTGACTTACACATCTCCTATTTATTCTTTTCTTATTACACCTATTTAATCCAACACACAGGGACTTTTGGTCTCAGATATAGGAAAATCATATTTGGATGCAGTTAGTATCTGGGAGCAGAGGCCAATAGGGCAGCCGAGAGGTACAAAAACATCTCTGGGAAACTGATGTCACTGGAAAATTGTGTTTATCATAAAACTTTCCTTGAAAATCATTTTGTTGTAAGTGGATGGAAAGAGCATTTTGGTAGGACCCTTGGGGTTTGGGTTTTAGAGTCGCAAGATACAGTATTGCTCTGCCTTCAAAGGAGAATGGGTCCAGTTAATCACCTCTGGTTTTTTGGTTGGTTGGTTGGCTGGTTTTTTTCTATCTCAGTCTGCAAGTTGGGAGAAGAATTAAATTGCTTGGGATAATAAAACAGAATCTAGGTAATCTGGGTTTTCTTCCTCACCACCTCGTTGTCCCTTATAGTAAATGATGAACAAACACTTAAAGTTGATTTGCTTTGTGTCACTTTATCGGCCTGTCCTGGTCCAGGCCAGTTTACAGACGTAAAACAGAACCACGGGTTCAGCTGAGTCAAAATGATGATCTGTGATGGTCTACAAAGAGCCACCTCCTGTTAAAGCTCAGAATTATTTTCTTTTTATTTATTTTTCATTTGGTTTCATTAATTCTTTTTCTCTAGGTGAAATTTATTTTTTTATCTTTATTTTTGAAAATATTACATAGCTCCTCCTTTCCCCCCAATTAACCTCTTCCAGCCTGATCCTACCCCCCCCAAGTTCAGAATTCTTATATCTTCTGAAAGCAAATACTTTATCCTTATATTATTATAAAGACAAAGTCAACATTTTTGCTTCTGAGAAAATGAACAAAAAGTGCACCTATTAAGCCCTATTATTGAAGCAAAGAGAACACACATTTTTGTCACTTTCCTAGATTATCTCAATTAATCCACACATCGGTCCACTGAAGTAGGTATTACCACCCCCATTTTACAGGTGAGGACATTGCCAGGCTTGGAAAGGTGAACTGACTCATCCAGGCCACAATAAAGGTTAAGCAATTTGCCCAAGTCACACAACTAGTTTGGGCAGAGTTGTGACAAATCCAGGTGTGACTAACTCCAAAAACCATGTTCTTTCCATGATACCAGGGTGCTGTAAGGTATTTGTCTGGGTATTCTTTATGCTTACATCATCACTTTAGCCTCCTCAATGAAATCCTCCTCAGACATGGAGCCTTCGTTGATGGCCTTGATAGCTACCTGGAGATGTGCTCGCCATTCACCTAAATGGACCACACCGAACTGACCGCTTCCGATCTCCTTCACAAAAGCCAACTCAGATGGATCTATCTCCCACTTTTCTGAAAAGTAAAAAAATAAATAATAAAAATAAAAATTCATGTTATAAGTAGGGAAAAGCTTGCTAAAATTTTCGAGCTAGAAAAGATTTAGGAATCACCTAGATCTAGTCTCTTATTTTATAGAGAGGTTAAAAAGTTTCCACAGGATTGAAGAGGGCCTAAAATCATTTTTGATACTCTCATTGTGGTTTAAATGTATAACTCCAGAATTCAATTTAAAAATTACAAGCTTGAGCCCTAGCTGATTTGCTCAGTGGATAGAGTGCTGGCCTGTGGACCAAAGGGTCCCAGGTTTGATTCCAGTCAAGGGCATGTATCTCAGTTGCAGACTCCTCCCCAGCCCAGGCCCTGCTCAGGGCTCATGCAAGAGGGAACCAATCAATGTGTTTTTTCACACTGATGTTTCTCTCTCTCTTCCACTCTTTCTGAAGAAAAGGAAAAAAAATTAAATCAATAAAAAAAATATGCTTGGTTGAGGATTTTAAAAAAATTATAAAAACATACTGCTTGAGCCTTAGTTGGTTTTGCTCAATGGATAGAGCGTCAGCCTGTGGACTGAAGGGTCCTGAGTTCAACTCCAATCAAGGGCACAAGGGCATGTAGCTTGATTGCAGGCTCAATTCCCAGCCCCAGTTGGAGCGCATAGGAAAGGCAACCAATTGATGTGTCTCTCTCACATCGATGTTTCTGTCTCTCTATCTCACCCCTTCTCTTCCACTCTTTCTAAAAATCACTGGAAAAATATCCTCAGGTGAGGATTAACAAAAATACAAGCTTGACTTACTTGGAGAAGAATTACAGACATTAAAACATGCTTTCTCTTTTCAGAGAGAGCCAGGATAACACACAGTTCTGTGCCTTTCTAAGCTAAACCTACCAAAACTAGATCTGGGACCTGAAATATTTATTTCCAAAGTCTGCTTTCGTCCTAGTGAGTAAACTTGTGGGACAAAGTTTGGGCTTCCCTCCCCCATTTCAGTTCCTTTACTGCCCATTCCATTCCCATTCCGCAACGACTTTTCTGCCTTGAAAAGGTCCTCTTTAGGGAAAAGTCTAATTAATCCATCTGATAAATATGTCCAATGTTAAGATTCTAACCCTATTTGAAGTGACTTTTACATTGCTACATATTTCTCATCCTATGGAAGCAAGTCAGGGGGGAAATGTTTTTAAAAAAAAACTTTTGAAAACTCTGAGAAGTATCATCTTTTGAATCACTTTTTATATAGCAATACCACCATCTGCTGGAAATTTAAAATAATGCATTTAAAAGAATTTTAAGAGCTGATGGCTCTTACAGCTTTGCAAAGTGCTCTCCCTCCCAATAGCAAGTATATCTTAAAAGTAACAGGGGAGGACATATTCATGACCTTGGGATTGGCATAGGCTTATTCAGCAAAATGTAACCATAGAGGAAAATATTGACAATTACACTTGTAAAAATTCTGTTCATCAAATGCATCTTTTAAGAGAATCAAAAAGTAAGCCACAGACTGGGAGAAAATATTTCTAAAACATGTAACCAACAAAGAATGCCTATTCATAATATAAATAAATCAATTAGGAAAAGAAGATAATCCTACTTTTAAGGGTTAAAAAACCTGAACTTTTTTTTTTCCTTTTTGTAATCATTTTTACTTAACTGCAATTTATTTTTAAATATGTTTTTATTGATTTCAGAGTGAAAGAGAGAGGGAGGGAGAGAGAGATAGAAACGTCAATGATGAGAGAGAATTATTGATAGGCTGACTCTTGTATGCCCCCTACTGAGGATCAAGCCTGCAACCCGGCATATGCCCTTGACTGGAATTGAACCCAGGACCCTTCAGTCCATAGGTTGAGACTCTATCCACTGAGCTAAACCAGTTAGGTTTGAACTTATTTTCTCACAAAACAGAATACCCAAATGGCCACTAATAATTAGTCATCAGAGAATTGTACATTTAAACCATAATGAGATACCACTACACACTTATCAGACTGGCTAAAGTGAAAATAAAACAACACAAACCACAAGAATGCCAAATATTGGCAAGGGGGAAGGTATGGAACAGCTAGAATTCTGTATATTGCTCATTGAAATGTAATTTCATTAAGCTCTTTGGAAAACTGATGAAATCTAAGTGCATACCCTATGACCCAGAAATTCTACCTTTAAGTATATACACAACATTTGAGTATAAATGTGTACTGAACTTCATCAAAAGACATTCAAGAATACTCATAATATATGAGACAAAAATTGGTTATAACCCAAAAGGCCATCTAAAAAAAAAATCCATTGTGGAGAAACCAAGATGGCAGCATAGGTGAACACCTAAACTGCTGCCTCGCACAACAATTTCAAAACTACAGCTAAAAGACAGAACGGACATCATCCAGGACCACAGGAAAGCTGGCTGAGTGGAAATTCTACAACTAGAAGGAAAGAGAAGTGCTCACAGAGACTCAGAGGAGCTGCAAAAAGCTGAGGTACAGAGACATGTGCATGGAGAGGAGGGGCAGTGGAGGGCCTGGCTGGCTTCCTCTTGTGGGAGGGAGACAGAAACTCCCAACTGCACTGAACCCCAGTTCTGACTGCACCGAACCCCAGTTCTGGGTGAGACTCATAAGGGGGAGTCTGGACTGTCACAAAAGGGGAAGAGTGAATGGAAACTCAGGGGAGCTGCAAAAGGCAGAGGTGTGTGCGCAAATGTACACAGTGAGGACTGACTGCTGATTGTGCCATTGGCTTTCTCTAGTGGGAGGAAGACAGAACTTCCTGACTGTGCTGAACTCCAGTTCCGACTGCACTGAACCCCAGCTTCAGGCAAGAACCTGGGGACCCAGACTCATATGGCTCCCTGAGCACACATAAACTCAGGGGAACTGCAAAAGGCAAAGGTCTGGAGGCACGCATGCAAGTGCATGCAGAGAGGACTGCAGCAATTACCAAGGGACACTGAGACCCAGCAGCGTCATAGGACAGGGCTGACAGGAAGGCAAGGCTCTCTACTCAGCCCTTGAGACTCCACCCCATCCAAGCTTGCACAATTTTGCAAGTCTTCTATCATAAGGTTGACTCCAGCAGAGAAGTTCTCCTGGCATAGGCAGCTGATCCTCACAGCCAATTAGCCTGGAGGTCAATTCCCCCCAATGATACCAATAACAATTAAGACTTAACTACAACAAGGCTGTACACACAGTCCCACAAAGGGGTGCACCAAGAGTATCCACCTCAGGTAACCGGGGAGGTGGAGCTATTGGGCCATATAGGACACCTAGCACACAAAGCTACTCTACCAACTCAGGGAAGCAGCAAAAATGTAGAGACAGCCGAAATTGGTTTGGCTCAGTGGATAGAGCATCGGCCTGTGGACTGAAAGGTCCCAGGTTCAATTCCGGTCAAGGGCATGTATCCTGGTTGTGGGCACATCCCCAGTAGGGGGCATGCAGGAAACAGCTGGTGGATGTCTCTCTCTCATTGATGTTTCTAACTCTCTATCCCTCTCCCTTCTCTCTGTAAAAAATCAATAAAATATATTTTTTAAAAGAAAGAAAATATGGAGACAAAGAAACAGATAACAAACAAAAGAAATGGAGAAAAACAAATGACTAGATATACAGTTCAAAACCACAATTATAAGGTTTTTCAAGAATTTCCTAGAAAAGATAGATAAATTTAGTGAGACCCTCAAAGATATGAAAAAGGATCAACTAGAAATTAATCATACATTGAATGAAATAAAAAATATTATACAGAGACCTAACAGCAGATTAGAGGAACACAAGAATCAAGTCAAAGATTTGAAATACAAAGAAGCAGAAAACACTCCACTAGAAAAGAAAAAAGAATCCAAAAATGTGAAGATAATGTAAGGAGCCTCTGGGACAACTTCAAGCATACCAACATCAGAAGAAAAGAGAGAGCAAGATATTGAAAACCTATTTGAAGAAATAATGACTGAAAACTTCCCCTATGTGGTGAAAGAAATAAACTTACAAATCCAGGAAATGCACAGAACCCCGAATAAAAGGAATCCAAAGAGGACCACACCAAGACACATCATAATTAAAATACCAAGAGCAAAAGACAAAGAGAGAATATTAAAAGCAGCAAGAGAAAAACAGTTCATTACCTACAAGGGAACACCCTTACGATTGTCAGCTGATTTCTCAACAGAAACTATGCAGGCCAGATGGGAGTGGCAAGAAATATTCAAAGTGATGAATAGCAAGAACCTACAACCAACATTACTTTACCCAACAAAGCTATCATTCAGAATTGAAGGGCAGATAAAGAGCTTCACAAGTAAGAAAAAGCTAAAGGAGTTCATCAACACCAAACCAGTATTATATGAAATGCTGAAAGGTACTCTTTAAGATGAGAAAGAAGAAGAAAAAGGTAAAGATAAAAATTATGAACAACAAATACATATATATCAACAAGTGAATCTAAAAATCAAGTGAATTACAAATCTGATGAACAGAATAAACTGGTGAATATAATAGAATCAGGAGCACAGAAAGGGAGTGGACTGACAATTCTCAAGGGGAAAGGGGAGAGGAGTGTGGGAAGAAACTGGACAAAAATCGTACACCTATGGATGACGACAATGGCAGGGAGGTAAGGGCAGAAGGTGGGGTGGGAACTGGGTGGAGGGGAGCTATGAGGGAGGGAAAAAGGAACAATTGTAATAATCTGAACAATAAACATTTATTTAATTCAAAAATAAATAAATAAAAATAAATCATTGTGGTATAGTCATTCCATGTAGCACCACACAACACAATGAAAATGGACCAACTACATCCAATATCATGGGTGAGCTGACATATGGACTGAGGAAAAGATGCCAGGCACAAAGGAACACATGGTGTCCAATGCCATTTTTAGTAAAGTAGTCAAAACCAAGCAAAACTAACTGAGCAATAGACTAATAAATTGTGCACTGTTCTGGATGTTAAAAATTGAGTTTCATTTTAAAAAATTAAACAGGGCCATTGTTACTTAAATTGCTAATGGTGAAACTTCTATTATATACTAGAAGCCCAGTGTATGAATTCATGTACCAGTGGGGTCCCTTGGCCTGGCTGGTGATCAGGGTAATTGGGGCTGGCCATTGAGGGATTTGGGGGGGATAGGGAGCAGGCCTGCGAGAGGTTGGCCAGCCTTGGAAGGTTGGCTATGGAAGTGCACCTGTGTTGAGCGTCTGTCTCCTGGTGGTCAGTGTCCATCATAGTGATCAGTCATAATGGTTGCTTAGGCATATATATATATGTATACATGTATACGTGTGTGTGTGTGTGTGTGTGTGTGTGTGTGTGTGTGTGTGTATAGTATTTATGGTCAAGGAAAGAGTCCAGGTACCCATAACACCCTGAAATCACTCTTCCATCTCAATTAACATAGGAACCCTGAGTCCTGGTTACCTGTTACATAATATAATTGTGTTATCATTTTTTCCAATATATTCTGAGTCCCACTAATGTGGGAAATTTAAAGGAATAAAGCGTCACCAAATTAGAATATGGGTTTTTTTTATCTCTATGTATTCTCACAGATTTGCAAATAACCCATTTACTAGAAAACAGTTAAAATCAAATTTTGTCCAGATTTTGTGCTGTTTAAAAAAAGGGATGAGGACACTGTTAGCAGTTCATTTTAACAGGTTCTTTTGCCAGATACCCATGTACCCAGAGAACAACAGCCCAAACACTCAACTGAAAAGAACTGTAATTTATCAAAAGGACTCTTACTAGTAAAATTTGGGGTAAAAGTGAAACATTTCTCCCTAAAGTTTAAATTGCCCTTAAGAGATGCATATAATTAAACACCTCAGAAGGGGGATTTAAACTTTGAAAAGGAATGTAACTCAATAGACATCTCAACGACTGAGAACTTAAAGAACATGGAGGGATCTCAGGGTGAATTCTTCACTGGATCTGAGGCTTTACTGGAGCATATGTGTATACTTTACCATAGCTAAAACCAGCGGTGGCTGGCAAACAGCTGCCCATCAGCCCAACTGGGTAGCGGAGACGGGACATGAGACCTAGGGAGAAAGAGAAATCAACATCTCAAGCCTAGTGACTAATACAAACAACATACTAAATGATAGTACCATTCTTTACATAAATAAGGCATTATTCTTCATCTTTTGCTTATTTTTCCTATTTGAAAAACATTTTTCATTAAATAATATATTCTCATTGAACACAAATTAAAGAATTCAAGAACATATAAAGATGAAATACAGATCCCTCACAAAATATTAACATTCAGAGAAATATTATTGATGAACATCTTTGTAAAAATCTCTATATGTGTACTATTTGAAAGTCTATACACATCCAATACATTGAGCAAGTTACCTCACAACTCATGCCTCAGTTTCCTCACCTGTAAGATAGAGATAGCAACAGCATCTACATCATAGGATTGTTCTGAAGGTTAAATAAATAAATATACATAAAAGCATTCAGAACAGGGTCTGGCCCCAAGTAAGTCTGCAATAAATGAGTTCTTTCTGGGTCCCATGCTTTTCTTCCTATCACCCTTCTTTCTTGTTGCTGTATTTCTTTTCTACTTCTTTTCTCTTTAATAAATAGCAGTCAGCCCGGCTGGTGAGGCCCAGTGGATAGAGCATCAGCCTACAGACTAAAGGGTCCCAGGTTCGATTCCAGCCAAGGGCACATGCTTCGGTTGCAGGCTTGATCACCAAAGTGGGTGTGCAAGAGGCAGCCAATCAATGATTCTCTCTCATCATTGATGTTTCTCTCTCTCTCCCTTCCCCTTCCTCTCTGAAATCAATAAAAATATATTTTTAAAAATAATAATAATAAATAAATAGCAGCCATCATTTTAAGTTTTCAAGTCCCATTTTTCATTATTTAATCCAGGGTTTTTATTTTAAAAGTTATCTGTATGGTATTTTATATATTGTAAGAATAATTTATGTAC
>PVJN01032361.1:0-24210 GCA_004026805.1 Lasiurus borealis | reverse complement strand
GCCCGGGCCGTGGACCGTCTCGGTCTTTGCAGAGCAGGTGCGGACAGGGGTGGGACGGGCCGGGGCGGGGCTGAAACCCAGCGTTTTCCTTGGAGACCTGATCTCTTTTTGCACTGGCTTCCTGGAGGGAGAAGCTCCGGGTGGCGTTTTTAGACGGGAAGAAAGGCTAGGGAAGTTGCTTTTGGGACTCGAGCCACCCAGAGGCAGCTTTTAAAGTTTCTGTACGAATTGATGATTTTATTAGAGAGCAGCAAGTCCTCCGTGGAGACCTGTGTAGCCTCATTTCACCGGGTCTGCGGGCGCAGCCCTGAAGGTGCACAGAGAGACGCGCACCTTGCACCTTGCTTTCACGAAGTGCACGACCGAGCGGGAGCAGCCCCATCAGTGACGCAGTGTGTTAGCTGCCACCGAGGCCCACGCCCAGATTGGGCAGGAAGGGAGGTTAGGGTTGGACCCAGACCGGTCCAAGCCAGGCCTCAGGCGGTGGTAGCTGATAGAAGAGTTTTTCTGTTTGGAGTTCAGTTAGGAGAAGAGCACAGTGTTCCTGCTTCTGTGAATGCACCCCCCACAGCTCCCAGACATAGAAGGCGGAGAGCAGTAAGAATAACAGAACGCAGGGGTCCGTCAGAATATTCCTTTTCTGTTTTTTGTTGTCTTTATCCACTGAACAAATTACTAAAAATGGCCCCATTTCCAGAGGGAGAAGTAGGACATCAATGAAGTAAGGCTGCCCATGCTCTTGAAGGAAATGGAATCCCAACAGGTGAAATAAAAAACTTATAAATTAAAGCCGTACATTAACATCTCCTAACAGTGGTGGTGCAAAGCACTGGTGAAGTTCACGCATAACTGGTGTGACATAAGCAGGGGAGGAATTGTAGGGGTGAGGAGGGAAGAGGGGGTGGGGTTGGGGGGCGGGGAGCATCTAAGAAAATTAAGTCTCATTCTAAACCAAAACTGGTTTCGTCTCTGTCCAATTTGAGGTGCTTGTAGGACTCCCAAATGTGACGCCCATTAGATGGATAGTTCTGTCTGGACCTCAGAAGAGAGGTCTGCACTCGGAATCCGATGGTAATTGAAACCAAGGAAGTCTTTGAAACCAGGTGTTGGTGGAAGAAAAGTCGGAGTAACCGAAAGATACTTAAAAAACTCCAAAGGTCAAAATACTGAAACCGAGGAAAGAGATATGGCCAGTGGAAGGGATGATCTTTAAAACCATCTACAGCATCCCTTGTATATAGGCCGTTTTATGAAATGTCTAAATGTTCCGTACTCATACACCCAGCAAAGCATGAACATACAGGTTGTGTTTTTTTGTGTGTGTATTTTTTTTTTTAACAGATGGTATAATTAGTTTCACTGACCTTAGGAATTAGTAAGATTAGATTTATGACATCCTACGCCATCTGGATTGTAAAATAAAGCCTAAAAATAAGACGAGGGTTGCAGCAGATAGCTGACAAAGGGTGTCTGCCTACTCCATTTCCTCAGCAGCAATTCTCGTCTTTTATCTGCTCAGACTCTCATGACGGCTATTTCCACGTGAGACACTCCTGTTGAAGAAGGGATAGCAGAACATGAGTGTCATCGTTTCAATCCCTGTGTTTTTTAGGTAAATTATTTTCACACTGAGAAGTAATACGTTGTGTTTCCCTCCACCGTGGAGACCCGATGACTTGAGTGTCACTCCGCCAGCCAGGTTGCTCCCTGGACAGGACTATATTTTGTATTTTTTTTACATTTTTCCCAGCATGTCGGGGAGGAGAGTAGGCACATATTTTAAATCTAAATTTTTATGTTGACAAAGTACGTGATTCATTTTCAGAGGTTTTTTAAAAATATATATTTTATTGATTTTCTACAGAGAGAAAGGGAGAGGGATAGAGAGTTAGAAACATCGATGAGAGAGACATTGATCAGCCGCCTCCTGCATGCCCCCTACTGGGGATGTGCCCTTGACCAGAATCGAACCTGTGACTTTTCCATCCACAGACCCATGGTCTATCCACTGTGCCAAACCGGTTTCGGCAATTTTCAGAGGTTTTGATGGGCTTTTAACATGCCAGAAGGGACAGCCGACAGCAGAAAAGACATACTAGATCCACCAAGAGGAAGCTAGTTTTGTCTGCTTTTGTACTTTTTTTTACAGCAGCATTCTGACACCTTTTGGTGTTGGGGAAAGGATCACCAAAAAGCTCACCATCCTATAAGCTCACCATCTTGTTCTAAGAAACACAGTCTGTTAAGCATATTTTAATAAGGGTTTTACACGCTAATCCTGAACCTGCAGGAAGAGAGATGTTGTTGGGTATATCTTTTAGAGAGAAAAAATATATAATCCACTTTTGAAATGTTTGCATACAAAAATGGTTAACATTTTCAAGTTTATGGATGCAGAATTGGTTTGGTTACATGGGAAGTTCACTCAGGGAATAATACCTCCTTATGCAAGAGTATTGTTTAAATGAAGCAACCTTGTATTTATGGCAATATTTTTACCATGGCTATCATTCGGTCGGCCAAAGAATTTTCGTAAAAATGAGCTACAAATGTTGTATTGGAAGCAGACTTTAGATAGACTCACAATTAAAAGCCCCGATAGTCATACGTGTAGGCGCCGGAGAGCTATCCAACAGGCTCATGCTTACAGTTTTGCACACTTGTTTAAAATTTGATTTCTCATCAACACTTTTTATTTTATAGTTAAGTCCTGGTCATCTCGCTCTTTTCTTCACATTCCCGACAAATCCTGTCCTGCTTGAAACAATAGATTAAAACCAGACTGGCAGTTTGGGGAACACTTTCTATTGCAACCATGTGTGTCAGAAGAAAAGGATTAGGTTTCCTTGTCCGAGAACATCAAGGCAAGCCTCCACCTCCGCAGACACACCTCTCTTCCTCGGTAATGGAGAGTTTATATCCCGTTAGATTTAAACGGGATAAGGAAGGAGTGTAAACCCGCTCCCAGCTCCAAGGGTACAATCAGCCCTCAAGACTCAAAAGTATCCAATTTTGTTTCTCTAATTTAATTCTAAGTGTCGGGTTGATATTAGATGCTGATCGAGGTAATGGAGAGTTATCCTACACGTTTATTCACTTAAGGGAGAATTTTGCAGAATGCGGAGACTAGATGGCATCTGTGTTCAAAACTTACTTAAGGCCCAGCCGTTCCCCTCTGACCTTTAATTGATATTGCCTATGTTTTTAAAATCGTGCCATAGATCCCACAGCGCAAGCACACCCTTCCTTTCGTAATTTTAGGCGCAACTTTCATTCCCTGGTCGGGCTGTCTTATGCTTGATTCATTAGAAGGACTTAAAAAAGTGAGGCAGAGTTTGCCCTTGGGCGAGATGACTTCCAAGAGTCCTTAACGATACGAGAAACGGTAGTCATGATTTGGAGATTTGTTTTTTCTCACCTTTGTCTTAATTCTAACCCCACTCCTCATTTTATAGCCGATAAAGCTGGTCCCAAGGTACCAAGTATCTTGACAAAAATCGCACGAGGAAGTAGAGCAGGAATAGAAAGAAATTTAATTTCCAAACAAGTATCCTGCTTTTTCTTTTCCTTTTTTTAAAGATATTTTTATTGATTCCAGAGAAGAAGGAAGAGAGAAAGATAAAAACATCAATGATGAGAGAGAATCATTGATTGGCTGCCTTCTGTACTCCCGACACTGGGGATCGAGCCTGCAACCTGGGCATGTGCCCTGACCAGGAATTGGATGGTGACCTCCTGGTTCATAGGTTGGCGCTCAGCCACCGAGTCGCACCAGCCATGCCAGATGAGCACCCTACTTTCAGTGACAGCTCTGTGACGCTGAGCAGTGACAGCTAGAGCTGGGCCAGGGGAAAAGCTTCGCAGGAACACACATCCTTGTGCCCAGAGCAAGAAATGGCTAATCACTAAAGGGCTGGTCTCTCACCTCTCCACCCCCAGCATTTAAAGACGCTCTTTCCCTGGTTTTGTTGAGGACCTGCACATTATAGCCCTTTGTGTGAGGAGAAGCATCAGAGTCTGATGGGTCTTGGGGAAAGCGCCTTCGGGGTTTTCAGGGAGGCATTGCAGTATTCTGACCTTTTTTCCTGGAAGGTGTCAGCTAGCAAGCTTGAGGGAGGAACTGGGCGATGTGGATAGCAAACTAGAAATTTTCTCAGAATACCTTTTCCTTAAAATCAGGGGCCAAGGCCATCATTTTTTTTTTTTCCAGGTTTCACTTCTGACCTTAGAGATTCTATTCTACTCTGCAGTGATGCTCATTTTGACTGGGGTTGGGAGGTGGTGGGCAGGATGGGGAGAGTCAGAGTTGACCTGGGTGAATAATTTGCCTAGGTTGATCTTCAGAGAACTGACTCCATTCCTTCTAGAGTCCTTAGGGTGCAGGATCATGAGGAGGGTGGATGACATGGGATGTTTCAGGCCCTAGAATCCCTGTTCACGTTGAATATTTTCTCTCCTTACTCTGTCAGATGGCCGTTTCGACATCAGCCTACGGGTCTTCAAAGAAGATGGAGAGTTGCTGCCTTAATAAATATGGATCTGGAATGCAAAGAATACTTTTGGAGAAAGGTAAGAGACTATTTTCGATGACCCCCTATTCACTCTCGGTCTTAAGACATGTGCACCCTGGAGGAAGTGGAGCTTAAACACCAGCTAATTCAAGTTCAGAAAGAGCATTTCACTGTGCTGTCTCTGCGTGCCATAGCTTTCCAGATGGTGTGACCCCGCAGACAGGATCTGGGTGTTATCTTCACACTCACTCTATATTTAAATCGCCGCCCTTTGTTCGCAGCCACTTCCCAACCAGGGTGAACAGGCTTCCCACTTCTGAAGTTTTTTTACAAAAAGAAAGAAAGCAAGGTGTCCTCAGAGCTCCCACAGTGTCTTTCAGCTAAGCTCTTTTCTATTTTTTAAAAATATATTTTATTGATTTTTTTACAGAGAGGAAGGGCGAGAGATAGAAAGTCAGAAACATCGATGAGAGAGAGACATCGATCAGCCGCCTCCTGCATGCCCCACAGTGGAGATGTGCCCGCAAGCAAGGTACATGCCTCCTACCGGATCAAACCCGGGACCCTTCAATCCGCAGGCCGACGCTCTATCCACTGAGCCAAACCGGTCTCGGCAGCTCTTTTCTATTTTGTGTATGTAATCAAGCTACGTTCGGTCCCTTCCCCACCCTGTCTGTCTGTCAGGTGTAATGCTGGGACCCTAGCCATGACCTACTGCTTAGATCTTGATCTTGCTAAAAATACAAACAAACAAAACCAAAAAAACATCAGCAGATATCTTGATCTCTCTGAAAACAGGGAGGGTGTTAAGCTCACTGTTTCAGTCAAATCCCCTCTCCACCAGTTAGATTCCCTGGGATTTTCCAAAACCCACGGACAGTTGTAATCAGCTATGTTTTCTTTACTTTTTGTCTTCAAGAAGTGGAACTGAGCATGAACTCCGAGAAAATTTGTTTGCTGGGCCAGCAATTTTCAACTGGTGTGCCGCAAGAATTTTTAAAACCTGCACTACCTGACTAGTCAGGGGCACTGACCTCCCTTCCCTTAGATTGTCAAGTAAAATTTTTAAAAAAATCCATCTGCTGTGAATGAATCAAATTATACCTATTTTTTGTCAGGTTGGCAAAAAATATATAAAATGTTTTCTGGTGTGCTGCAGAATTTAGTAATTAGTTTATGTGTGCCATGAGATGAAAAAGGTGGAAAATCACTACCCTAGAACCTATTTCTAATCTCTGTGAACCATTTAACCCTATATGTACTTTTTGTGAAAAGAGTTAAAAAATAACAGGGCTAGGTGACATACATTGTAACTCTTGTGGTTCTAAAAACTAATTTCCGTTTGGTACCAAATTAGATTCAGTTAGAGATGCAAAGATAGATATCACAGGCAGTATCCGTACTGCAAAGCATGTCACCTAAACTCTTGTCCCTGTCAGGGACATGTGCTCGCGCACGTGTGTGTGTGTGTGTGTGTGTGTGTGTGTGTGTGTGTGTGTGTTACATGCAGTTGAGTCAGTTGAGTCAGCTCTGACCCCTGGTGACCGTATGAATGAGTGATAGCCACAGTGTCCTGTAAACACATGCCTATGACTTCTTTTATGGAGTCAGTCCATCTCATATTTAGTCTTCCTCTCCTTCTGCTTTCTGCTGTCCCCAGTATTACTGTCTTCCCCAAAGAGCCCAGCTTTCTCACGAGGTGCCCAAAGTAAGACAGCTTCATTTTTGCCATGGCAGATCCCGAGATACAAATACTGAGAAAGGGTCGCAAAATTTTCTCAAGATGGTGCACCACGCAGCTACTCTCAACCCAGTAAAACTGCCCTCCATGTTACCTTGTCACGTCAGGGTTAGGTGCCTGAAGGACAGAGAGCATGAAACTTCTCTCACCCAACCGCGAGCACGAAGTGGCTTTCCACAGATCTCTCTTCAGAGGTTACGTAGGGAGAGCGTTCTGACCTCTTTTCATTCTCTCTGGCCACTTTAGGTAACAGTTCCTTCCTTCCAACTCAGCTGTGTCGCTTCCTGTTGTTTCTCAGAAATGTACTCATCATTGTGTAATTGGCACTCACAAGGACTTGTATGACAGCTGCTAATCCATGAGCGTTCCAGGAGAATGTTATCCAGTAGGTTCTGTGGTATTTAGGAGAGGAATATAACCACTGTCTTCCCTACCCCCCCAATTTGGTAGGTGTGGGGAATAAGGTGTGTGTTGGGGGGGCGTAGGTCTGCTTATTTCTTCCCATTCTCTGATCTTCTGATCTTCGGATTTCTCCATTCACTGAACCTCAGGGCAAAGGAACTTGTTTATCTGAACCATAAAGGTCAGTCCTTCCCCTTCGCCCCTCCACCATCCTCCAGACGCACAAAACAGGATGCAAAAAATGGTAGGCAGTGGATCTGGAAGGCCAGATGGAAATATTTAGTACAGAACTAGAAATAGAACTGTGAAAAAGTGATAAAAATCTGAGCAGTCTTAGGATAACTTTCTAACCAGCCATTAAACTTGCAGTCAAGACCACATTTTCGTCTCTGACCAAAAAGAGGACCTGAACCGGAGGAAAGCCCGATAAATATTGGCAGGTTGATTAAATGAACAGATGCACACGTGTGAGGGGAAGGAGGGAGGTATGTGCGGTGAGATATTTTAAAGACAGACAGGGCAGGGAATTGGGGGAAAAATGTTAAGGCCTAAAATAATCCCTGGAAACATTTTCTAAATCTCTGATATATGCTCGCTTTCTTGTGGTTTGTTCTTTCCACTAAAAAGCAGAATGCATAAAATATTCTGATTAGTCGAGGGTTATTACTTAGGTTCCAACCAATGTTTTATATATAAATCTAAATTACAGCTTTTCCTTCATTCTGCTTCTCTCTGTGTTTGGTCAAAGCCCTGTGGGAGGGAGCGGCATTCCTGTGGTGGGTAAAATAATTTCTATGGAAATTATTCAAAACACAGTTTTTGTAAACACTATGTGAAGATATGATTTATTCCTGGATTCAGCCCTTTCTCTTGCATCATCTCCCTATTTATCATCAAGTTTTCTGTTTGCCAACATCCCTCTTTAAGAATCTGTCCAGCCCTGACCGGATGGGATAGTTCAGTTGATTGGAGCATCGTCCCATGCACCGAAGGGTTGCAGGTTCTATTCCCGGTCACGGCACATACCTGGGTTTGATCCCAGGTGGAGACACATATGGAGGGCAACCTGATCGATGTTCCTCACCCCTCTCTCTCTTGCTCTCTCGCTCTCTCTCTCTTTCTTTCTCTCTCTCCCACTCTCCAAAAATCAATAAATACATATCCGCAGGTCAGGATCCAAACATTAAAAAATAAAAAACATTCATACCAGTTTTGCATCTAAGAGGATCAGCTTCCATTAGGAGGGTTGAGACAATGGGAAGCAAGACAGAAGGGAAGAGACTACATTCCAGGAGGTAGCAGGTTACTGAAAATAACACGACCCCATTCCCAATCCCAACTCCGCCATTGCTAGCACGGTGATACTGGGACGTTTTGAACTTCTCAGCCTGCTTTTTATCTTAAAAAAAAAAAATGGGAGTGATTGAACCAATTGATGATCAAGGATCCGGCCCTTACTTGTGTCATTGTATGCTCCTGCAGGTGTCCCATGTTTAACCCAAGGATCTGCCAGTAGTTGGGCGTAACACCTACAAGGCTGGCAGGTGAAACATCCTGCCCATGTGACAGATGGTCCTGCTGGGACCTCGGTGGTTCTTTACTTGTAACCTTGTCCACCTGTGGAAGACTCAGACTGCGTCTTGCTAACCTAGTGTTGGAGAAATTGAACCTGAACTGGGACTAACTTGAAGAGAGCAGTGTTAGTGAGAGAATCATTAGATAATAAGACAGAGGTAGAATGAGTTTTCTAGTGTGATCTTATGCTCTATAGGGGGTGTTTGGGGGCTTGTGCCAGAGGGGAGAGCCTGGAGGCAGGGTAAGAACTGAATGAGAGGGGAGAACCATGTAAAGGTTGTTAGGCAAAGGTGCCAATACTTTTTCATTCATTCATATAGTCCACGTATTTAAAATATTGAATGCATGCTTACTGCATAAAGCTAAAGACTAGAAAGGTAATCTTGTGTCACGACAGGTACCACATATACTTCTTTAAAATATATATATATATATATGTATATATATATATATTGATTTTCTACAGAGAGGAAGGGAGAGGGATAGAGAGTTAGAAACATCGATGAGAGAGAGACATCGACCAGCTGCCTCCTGCACGCCCCCCACTGGGAATGTGCCCGCAACCAAGGTACATGCCCTTGACCAGAATAGAACCTGGGACCTTTCTGTCTACAGGCCGATGACGCTCTATCCACTGAGCCAAACCAGTTTGGACTATACTTTTTTTTTAATATGTTATAATGTATCACCTTCTTCCCTTGGCTCTAGTTGCCTAGTTCCCACTCTGAAACCTCAGAGACAAATGGAATGGGAAAGCCAGCATTCTTCTCTCCCTCCTTCCCTCCCTTTCCCTATCCTTCCTCCCTTTCTCACTGCCATCCTTCTTTCTCCCTCCCACGCCTACTGTTAACCTGGACAGCCAGGGTACTGAGGATCCACACGGGATAAAGACGTGGATTTCACCATGGAGAAGCTGAGTATAGCAAGGAAGATTTTTTGTAAAATTGTTCAAATATAACAGGATAGCTGTCATTCTAGAGCACAGACATGGTACTGTAAAGCCCCCCAAGTTGTAAAATATTAGCAGTTAGATAACAGTATGAGTCCACAAGTTCACAGACAGAGCAAGCATGCACATTTCAGGGCCTCTCTCCCAGTGGCAGACACAGCTCCCACACCAGCCTTGGCTACACTTACCAGTTACATTGTCACTGCTGGTTTCACCTCAGTAAGAGCAAACCCCACATACCTAGGGCACAGAAGGTCACAGGAAATGGGTCTGGGGTTTCTTCTCAAATAATAACATTCCTCTAGAACTTATGTTATCCCTGCTATCTTTGGCAATCAAGCAGGGCAGGAAAAGAAGGGGCTCTCTAGCTGACAGCTACTGTGTTAGGAAGATCCCACTCCAATCCTGGTGCCACATTTTGTTGTTTTTTTTTAAAAAAATAAGTTATCACCCTAGCCGGTTTTGCTCAGTAGATAGAGTGTCCGCCCATGGACCAAAGGGTTACTGGGTTCGATTCCAGTCAAGCACATGTACCTTGGTTGCAGGCTCCATCCCTGGTCCTGGTCAGGGAAAGTGCAGGAGGCAACCATTCGGTATGTCTCTCTCACATCCATGTTTCTCTCTCTGTGTATCTCCCACTCCCTCCCACTATCTCCTAAAATCAATGGGAGCGTATCCTCGGGTGAGGATTAACAACAACAAAAAAGTAAGGTATCATTTCTAGAACACTCACTTTAGCTCTCATCGATTCTTAGACCTTCAACTATCTGACATTTAACACCATAAAGTAGTGTAGTGGGTTGGAGTAGGGACATGTGATGTTACTAACACATAAACACAGACTCTCTAGGGCTGTGTTTATGTGTTAGAATCTCATAGATTCTTAGACCTTCAACTATCTGACATTTAACACCATGAAGTGGTGGAGTGGGTTGGAGTAGGGACATGTGATGTTACTAACACATAAACACAGACTCTCCCGGGCTGGCCTTTCTGTTATCTACTCACCTAGCAAATACGGAGTGCCTGTCATGTGCCGGACACCATGCTAAGTGCTAAGTACACAGAGCTGAATAAGACCTCCACGCCCTTTGAGATCACGATTTAATGGGGAGACCGCAATTAGCAAACAGAATTTCAGGGAAAGCATCTTTGTATCAAGAAGATCTTTTACTTTCCTTCAATGCACACGTTAGGGGCAGTCCTGGCTCCACCACCTGCTACCTGAATGATTTGGGGCAGGGTCTGAGCCTCAGTTTCCACATCCAAGAATGGGGGCGAGGGGTAGTGAGCTCTTCAGGTGCTCTTACAGCGCAGAGATGAGTGCTGAGCTGGAATTGGAATTGGAAAGAGGAGCAAGGTGCTCAGAAGAGGGATAACAGCATGAAGGAAGCCTAGGTCTGCAGTTGAACCAGGTGTGCAAAAAGGTGAAGGTCAAGAGAATAAGGTGTTAATTAACACATCTCCCTGCTTCCATCCTTGTCCCCTTCAGTCCGTTCTCTCAATCAGCAGCCAGAGGAACTCCTTGAAATGCATGTCCAATCACAGTCACTCCTCTGGCTTTCCATGTCACTGGGAGGAAAAACAAGTCCTTGCCCTATAGGAACCAAGGGATTTTCATTCTTCATGCCAGCCTCCCTTCCCCAACCTTGCTCTGCTCAGGACACACTGGCCTGCTCACCCACCGCTCAACACTTAGCACCACTAATATATCTTACTTAATTCATTTTCTTCTCCTCTAGAATGTAAGAACAATGACTCCTGTCTGGTTTATTCTGTATTCCTTAAGGTTAGCATGTATGTGGCTAATAACACACTTGTTGAATGAATTTCCCCAGTTTACCGGTAAAGAAACTAAGATCCAAAGAAGGAAAGTGTATGAGGTCAAGTGTCTAAAGAACAGTCTGGACCATTAAGCACGTAGATCTCCTGTCTCTCTGGCCCCCTGGCTCTGTGGCAGACAGCATAACGGGCTCCAGAGAAGTCTGCAGCTGACTGCCCAGAAACATGGCAGAGGGACTTCGCAGATGTGATGAAGTCAAGCATCTTGAGATGGAGATGATCCTTTTGATTGTTGGCTTAACTTCTGGCATTTTATTTTTCTCTAAGTCTCTTCAACTCTTTAGATTTATTGAGTCACTCATTTATTACTTCGTGCAACCAGCATTTACTATATGTACTGATCTATGTGTTTTAGCAAAAGAAAAAGGGAGGCCGAGACCGGCTTGGCTCAGTGGATAGAGCGTCGGCCTGCGGACTGAAAGATCCCAGGTTCAATTCCGGTCGGGGGCATGTACCTTGCTTGCGGGCACATCTCCACTGTGGGGCATGCAGGAGGCAGCTGATGGATGTCTCTCTCTCATCGATATTTCTGACTTCCTATCTCTCTCCCTTCCTCTCTGTAAAAAATCAATAAAATATATTTTTTAAAAAAAGAAAGAAAGAAAAAGGAAGGATAGGAAAAGGGAACTTTTACATGGCTATCTAATATTTTTTTAAAAGCAGTAGAATTAACAGAGCATCTTTTACTTTCCATTTGAGGATTCCACCATTTTTTAAATTAAAAAAGTAGCAACAAATGTTTTCTGAGCGATACTGTGAGCCAAGCAGGATGGCAGACAGTGGAGATAAAGAAAATCCTTTAACTATATATACAGTTTAACTGGGGTAGCAACTGAACAGAAATTATTATAGGACACAAAATTGTCACTTTGGCCTTGGGGCAGAGAGGTGGCAAGTAGAGAATCCCACAAGTCACATCCCCGCTGAGTGGTCCGGTCAGTATCAAGGTGTGGGCCCTTTGGGCTTGCCTGTCCCTGGCGTTGGCTGTTTGATGGGTGCCTTTCCCTTCATCACCGCCTCCCACGACCTGGCACGACACCGGCATTCTCAGGCCCTTCCCCAGCCATCCATTAGAGCCAGCGTTCTGTGCAGCTCAAGGGGAGTCAGAGCCCATGAGGAGATAAGGGAGGGACTTGGAAGAAAAGATGATGAACCAGGGCAAAGCCAAGAGGCAAATATGCATGTTTTCATTTGCTTTCCTCAAACAGGATGCTTTCACACCACTTTCCCTAATCCAAACAGCATGTCTCTCCTCGGCACACTGTGAGGATGTGACGGCTATCAATTGCGAAGCCGAAGGAGACGCTTTCTTCTCCCCAGTTGGGGTTAGCACCCCTCCCGGGGCTCCATCGGCACCCCACGCTCCCATATTTCATAGGGTCCCTCACCCCTTATCCCGTCTCCCGACTTGTCTTTGTTCTCCACAGACCCCCTGAGATCCTCCTAGAACAGCCAAAAAGTGCTCAATAAATCACTTTTTTCATGGGATCGGATAGGACAAAACAATGTAGGTACTGGTTCGGGCAAATTTGGAAACATCTGAAGTCAAACTCTCATCTTGGAAGGCTGGAAAATGTGTTTTTTTTTTAATTTTAATTGATTGTTTCTAAGAAAACATAAAAATGTTCCCGCAATTCTCCAATAAACACGCACCAATGACAGTCCAGCTTTATTTGACAGGCTGAGAGGTGGTGGGACAGATTGAATACATAAAAACACACGCTACATGTAATCGCCCTCTAAGCTGTGGTTGTGTATGAGAAGGAGCACGATATCTGAGGGAAAAGGCTTTCAAAACTCTACCGTGGGCTGCAGATGTTTAGGGGTTCCCACAGCTGCGACAGAAACGGCCCATTCCGTCCGTCGCTTGCAGACTGAGGCTGACACCAGTGTTTTGATGGTGGGAGGAGTGGCTGTTTGCACAGAGCAGTGGTTCTCAACCTGTGGGTCGCGACCCCTTTGGGGGTCCCTCTCCCCCATCATAGGGGTTGCCTAAGACCATCAGAAAACACACATATTTACATTATGATTCCCAACAGTAGCAAAACTACTGTTAAGAAGTAGCAATGAAAATAATTTTATGGTTGGGGGTCACCACAACATGAGGAACTGTATGAAAGGGTCCCGGCATTAGGAAGGGTGAGAACCACTGGCACAGAGCATTGACTTGTGCTGGGCTCGGGCAGATGGCTTTCGTCGCTGGAGTGGCTCAGAGATGACGGAGGAAGTACTCGGGCTTTGTCTTCGCTTAATCAGCCGTGTGGGATTTCAAGAAACCTCTGCACAATAACCTTATTCAGGCGCCTGGTTAAGGAGAGGAACCCTGGGTTAATTTCTAAAAGTCAAATCACACCCATGACAGCAGCACACCCCGGTGACATTTCATCCCAACTTCTCACAAGCAGGTGACATTAGTTTCTTTTGCTGGCCCTGGCTTTGCCTTGGTCCAAGGAGCCTGCACTTTTCCAGGAGGGTTACAAAATACTTCTTAAAATTCTAAACATGAAATATTTAAATATTCATTTTAATAGGCCATCCAGTGCTTTTAGCAGATGCTAGTGCTGTGGAATGACACGGCCAGCCATCCTCCGCTGCCACTCTGAGGTGCAGATGGGGCTCCACAGAGTAAGATGCCGATGGTCCTGCAGACCAGCGCTACTTGATTTTCACCTGGGCCAGCTCTGAGGGGTAGCCGGCACCTACCTCTCTGTGTGGCTGTGAATATTTTACAGGTTCAAAGCGGTCAGATGTTATTTCATAAAGCTTTAGTTTCGTAAGTTCTAGTGAATTCTTTTTCTGTTGTTTTATTTCTTTTTATTTTTTGTATTGGTAATTTTTATTTTGCAATGTCAGTTTACCTTCAATATAATTGTGTCTTCGTTTCAGGTGTACAGCATAGTGGCTAGATAATCATATACTTTACAAAATGTTCCCCTGAGCTCAGCCAGTGTAGCTCAGGGGTTGAGCATTGGCCTATGAACCAGGAGATCACGGTTCGATTCCCAGTCAGGGCACATGGCCAGGTTTCAGGCTCGATCCCCAGTCGGGGGTGTGCAGGAGGCAGCCTATCAGTGGTTCTCTCTCATCATTGATGTTTCTGTCTCGCTCTACCTCTCCTTTCCTCTCTGAAATTAGAAACAAAAAAACAAAAGGTTCCCCCAATATTTCTACCACCCACCAGGTACCATACATATAACTATCACGATATTATTGACTAGATTTCTTTTTTTAAAAAATTATATTTTATTGATTTTTTACAGAGAGGAAGGGAGAGAGATAGAAAGTCAGAAACATCGATGAGAGAGAGACATAGATCAGCCACCTCCTGCACGCCCCACAGTGGAGATGTGCCCGCAAGCAAGGTACATGCCCCCGACTGGAATCGAACCTAGGACCCTTCAGCCCGCAAGCCGACGCTCTATCCACTGAGCCAAACCGGTCTCGGCAACTAGATTCCTTTTGCTGTACATTACAAGTTCTAGTAATTCTTAATTTTTCTCCAGTAAAGACTGGTCAGATAGTCCCTGATAAGGAAGCAAATAACATGCATATCTCACAACTGTCATTTTGGTCTGAGACAACTGTTTGCTGGTCTCCAGGGCTGAGAAAGTAAACAAACAGAAGAAATAATTAGTAATGGCCGGATCATCGTCAGGGAGGCAGATGTTGGGCACATCTCCACCCCAAGCGATCCACTTCCACTCTCCTGATCGCGTCCTTTGTGCTTCAGCGTATCTGGGTGCGTTGCCTGGGTTTAAATGTGTTATGGTAGCACAACAAAGAATTAATTATGTAAGACCAAGCCCTGCTTGCTCACCGTGTCCCTTCTGGGCCTGCTAGAACTCAGACAAAACTCGGCCGTGTGTCCTCTGTGGTGTGGAGTGGCTGCGGAAAAGGAGAGATGTGGAAAAAAGCAAGCTCTGGGGACAAGTGGGAAATGAAGGCATCGTGATCTGCTTCACAGGGAACGGGAACTAGAAGCCAGGCCCAAGGACACGGAGTTAATTATTTAAAATACAGTGGTACCTCAAGATACCCTAACATATGAGATTTTTGATATACGAGCCGTAGAGCGAGCGATTTTTGCTTTGAAATACGAGCAACATTTGAGATACGAGTAATCGTGCGGACTGGCCGGCTGCACACGACCCACCAGTTTACCGAGACTCGAGCGTCTCATAGTTTCCCACGCCTCAAGGTTACGGCACGAATTAAACTCATATCTCGAGGTACCACTAAACCTTTTGTTTTCTATTTTAAAAAGAACACATGTACAGGGTAAAAAAAATCAAATGGTAAAGAAAAATACAAAACCAAGGGGTCAAAATTCTGTTCTCCAATATTCTACCCCAACTCCGGAATCCCACTGCCAAGGAATCACTGTAAGCCATTGCACATCCTTCCAGAAGCATCCTCTGCACAGTACCAAGATGCCACAAATATCCACGTGCTTTCTTTTCCAACCAGCTCTACAACTTCATTTTTTCTCTTATTACATTAAGCATCTTCACATATCAGTGAACATCAGTATCTCAGTTTAAAAGAAAATTACAAGCTTCATAGTATTCTGATGAGTGAGAATATCATTATTATAATCTATAATAATAAAAGCATAATATGCAAATTGACCGAACAACCACACAGCAGAACGACTGTCTGGACAACCATGCTATGACATGCACTGGCACAGACCAGCCAAGGTGGGTGTGATGCAACTGGTCAGGGGGTGGGAGGTACCCGCCATTGCCTTGCAGAGGGAGGCCCAGGCAATTGATGCAGGGGGGGAGGCTCCACAATGCATTGCCCCCCAAGAGGGAGGCTCAGGCCACCTGGCCAGTGGCACTGCGGTGGATGGGTGGAGCCTCCCTCTGCAGGGCTATCAATCTGGGGGTCCACATGATCGATTGCCCCACAGAGGGAGGCCCAGGCGATCAGCCAACAATGCCATGGTGGGTGTGGAGGGCCAGCGATTGAACCACAGAGGGTGGCCCAGACCAGCCAAGCAATCGCACCCCACACCTGTCGTCCACAGAGGGAGGCTACCAGTGGCGGGGGCTGGGGGTGCAGCACTGCGCAGGTGGCAGGCAGCAGCAGCAGTGGAGGGTGGGGGAAGGAAAGCCCCAATAAGGCTCTGATCACAGCCAGACTTAGGGACCCTACCCAAGAGGTCCCAGACTGCAAGAGGGTGCAGGCCAGTCTGAGGGACACTCCCTCCCCTACTACCCCCCCCCCACCCCCTGTGCACAAATTTCATGCACTGGGCCTCTAGTCTGTTTTTACAATCCCTTTTCGGTCAACATTTGGATTCTTTTTAAATCGTGACTGTTGCAAACAAAGCTTCCATGAACATCTTTGTGAATATATCTTTGTACATGTAAGAAAATAAATCTTAATATCTGCAGGGAAATTTTTGTAAGTGAAATTACTAATTTTAAGTTTATATATATTTGCATCTTGATAATTATTTCCTAATCTATCACCAAAAGCATTAACCAGTGTATACACCCAACAATAGTGTGCAGGAGTGTTTCCCATTAGTGCCCATCGCTGGGAGTTTGTTCTTATAAATAACATATAAACACTGTTATAAGTTACCTCTGGGGCTCAGGGAAAGACACTGCGCTTATAGACATCTGTACTATGTACGCTTGATACAGTGGCAGTGTTTTCTTTTGTAATTAACAAAGATTGAAGAAATATGGAACTCTTGTTTGGCCCAACAATAGAGATAAAGAGACTTGAAAACTAAATGTAATACATAACATTTGATTTGATCCTGGATTGAAAAATAGCAAGAATAGGACAGTATTGTGTCAATTAAGGAGATTTGAATATAGGCTGCATATCAGGAAATATTATTGTATCAGTGTTAACTTTATTGGTCCAATAACAGCAACATGGAAACAGAAAAATCAATTTTTTCAAATGCATGCTAAAGTACTTAGATTTAAATATTGTGGTACCTGTAACTTACATCAAATGGTTCAGCAAATAACTGCTTGAAGTTTTAAAATTTTAGGATTTACATATAGATGTATCATCCATGTTGAGTTAATTTTTGGTGTATGGTGTGAGTTATAGGTTGAAGTTTTTCCCTTGTTGAATATGAATATAAAATTGTGTCAGCACCATTTATTAAAAGATTATCTTTGCTCTTCTTAATTGCCTTTTTACCTCTGTTAAGAATCAGTTGGTCAGCCTCTCTCTTCTGTTACATAGATCTATTTATCTTCTTTGACACCAATACATATTGTCTTGATTACAATAGTTTTATCATATGTCTTGACATACATCAAATAGTGTAAGTTCTCTAACTTTGTTCTGCTTTTTCAAAGTGTTTTAGGCATTCTAGGGCTTTGTCATTTTCATATAACTTTTCAAATCAGCTTGTCAATTTCTACAGAAAAATGCCCGTGGGTATTGATTGGGAACGCATTGAATTTAGAAGTCAACTTGGAAAGAACTGACATCTTGACAATATTGAATCTTCTGATCCACAAATGCAATGTATCACTCTATATTTTGGGTCTTTTAAAATTTCCCTTAGCAATATTTTGTAGTTTTCAGTACACAGATATTAAATATCTTTTCTCAGGTCTATCCCTAACTATTTTATAGTTTTAAGTTCTATTGTAAATGGTTTTCTAAATTTCTCATTGCTATTGTATAGAAATACAATTGGTTATTGTATATTGATCTTGTATCCTGCAATTTTACTGAACTAATTAGTTCTGATAGCTTTTTTATTGCTTCCCCAGGATTTACTACATAGGTTATCATGTCACCTGTGGTGGAAGGCAGTTTTACTTCCTTCTTTCCAACTGGATACCATATATTTATTGGGCTAGAACTTCCATTATAATATTGAGTAGAAGTAATAGGGAAGACATCTTTTACTTATTCCTTATTCCTGATGTTAGAGAGAAAGCATTTCGCCTTTCACAAGTAAGTGTGATTATTAGCTGCAGGTGTCTTTTTAGATTGTATTTAAGTTGAGAAATTTTTTTCTATTCTTAGTTTGTAGAAATGTTTTAAAATCACCAATAGATATTGGATTTTGCCGAATGCTTTTTCCTCTATCTATTGAGATGATCATAGATTATCTTTTAGTTTTTCTTTTTTGTCTCTTAATATGTCTGAAAAAGTATTTCACTTTAATTTTGAAAAATATTTTTGTAGACTACAGAATTCTAGTTGAAGAGCATTTTTTTCTGTGAGTACTTTAAAGATGTTCTATACTATCTTCTCTGTTGCATAGAAATCTGTCATCCTTACTGCTATTTCTCTGTATGTGGAATGTCATTTTTCTTAGGCTTCTTTTTAAAATTTTTCCTTTATCACTAGTTTTAAGCAAATGGATTATGTGCTTTCATGTAATTTTCTACATGTTTCTTGTGCCTGAAGTCCATTCAGTTTCTTGGGTCTATGGGTTTATAGTTTTCATCAAGTTTGAAAATATTCTGGACATTAGTTTTCAAATATTTTGTATGCCTCCCTTTGCCTTTTTTTTCCTTAGTGACTCCAATTTCACACATATTGGACTGCTTGAAGTTGCCCTATGGTTTAATGATGCTTTATTTGTTTTTTGTTTTCCTTGTTCTTTTTAAAATCCCTATGCTTAATTTTGGATATTTTCTGTTACTCTAGCTCCAAGTTCACTTATCTTTCTTTTTATGATGTCTAATCTGCTGTCAATCCCATTTAGTGTATTTTTTTTTTTCATTTCAGATATTTTAGTTTTTATCTGTAAAAGGTCAGTTAAAAATATCTTTCATGACTTTATTTAATATGTTCTGTCTTCTAGTTTTGTGCTCCTAGCCTGTAAGTTCATCCCTTAGTCTCAGATGGTTTCCTCACTCACATTCTTGATCAGTGACCAACCAAAACCTTGAAGGGAACCCTTTAAACATCTCGGTTCTCTGTGCGATTGTCTCCTGTCTGGTTCTCTGCTCTGAGAACTCTTGCCACATCGGCGTACTTCTACTTCCAGTCCCATCTCCTTAACTCAAGGAGATCACTGGGCTCTACCCAAGTTCTCTCTGTGATGACCCGGAAACTCTTCAGGAAGGTAGGCAATCCTGGGGGTCCCCTCATTTGCTTTTCATCACTCAGAAATCAGTGATCGTCGCTGCTTATTTCCAATATCTTGAGAGCTATTGTTTCATATATTTGTCCAGTTATTTTTCTTGCTTTCTTTTTTAACTTATTTTACACAACTGAGTAAATATAATTCTCTATACTCCATGTTGGCCAGAAACAGAAGTCCCACACTATTGCTTTTACTCCTTCTAAAATTACCCCCGAGGCAACCTCTAGCTGGTCTGCCTTCCCGGGCATTCAAGTTATGTCCCACGCAATAATTATTGTTTTTGTTAGTGCTCTGGTTACAGAGTTGAATATATTTTACTCCTTTCCCCTCTTACTTTAACATGCAATTTTATGGTATGCAGTGTTTCTGAGGAATGAGTGTGTTGTGGTATAGTGTTAGAACCTGTCCAACTTAAGAACCTATGCTATGGTTGGCATATACTTTAAGCAAAAGCAAAGACTGCGTAAAGAGATATTTTTACGAACATTTTCAAAGAGGAAACTATATGGCCTGATCTTCTAGGACCATTTTTCTTTTGTATAAGTCATTGTATTTTCCTTTCCTGTTGTTCCCATAGCTCCTCCCAAATGTTTGCTGATTTGCTATAATAGACTTGTTGACAATTCAGAAATACATTGTTATTCTCATTATTATGGTTATTACTAGCTGTGATGTATTGGTCGTCTGTTGTACGTTAGGCACTCTGCCAGGCACTCGGTACAATATCTAATTCACTCTTCATTAGGATATTTATACTTTTTTGTTAATCCATCTTTATAGAGAAGAGAATGGACTCAGGGAAGTCAAATAACTTGCTCCAGATCCCATGGCTGGTAACTGGTATTATTAAGATTCCAAACCCAGGCCTGTCTGATTCCAAGCCCAGCTCTTCACGTTGCTTCATGAATCATAACGGAGCTTGGTGGTTCTTTTTCTCTAACAGGAACTCCCTTATTTTTCTTTCATTCTCCTAAAGAAGAGAATAAAAAGAAAGTAATTCAGGACGAGACCGTTTAACATGCGGCTGAGCAGGTTAAGTAAGTACGCATCTTGAGTTTTCTGAATTTACACACACAGCGTGTTCAGGGTGATTTCACTTGGCTGTCTTATACCTGAACACCAGGAATACATTATGTTCCATAAACACAGTCAACTGAAAATATGCCAGAATCCCTTATTTCCTTTTAAAATAGCCTTTGCAGTTCCTACCGAGAGACAGGTATATGCTTCTTAAGCACACCCGTTTGTGTGTGTGTATTTCAGTCTTGACAGGAAGTGTATTTCACCTGGAGTCCCTTTCCTAAGCTATCAAGAGCTTCTCTTAGGAAGGACCTAAACTAGATGAAAAACTGAGTTTTGATCTCATATAGTTTTCTTCCTTGGCACATTTAAAAAAAAAAGATTTTTTTAAAATATATTTTATTGATTTTTTTACAGAGAGGAAGGGAGAGGGATAGAAAGTCAGAAACATCGATGAGAGAGAGACATCAATCAGCCGCCTCCTGCACGCCCCACAGTGGAGATGTGCCCGCAACCAGGATACATGCCCCTGACCGGAATCGAACCTGGGACCTTTCAGTCCACAAGCTGACGCTCTCTCCATTGAGCCAAACCAGTCTCCGCAAAATAAAGATTTTTTAATGATCTCAGAGAGGACGGGAAAAGGAGAGAAATAGAAACATCAATGATGAGAGAGAATCATCGATCGGCTCCTTCCTGCACACTCCCTATTGGGGATTAAGTCTGCAACATGGGCAGGTGTCCTTTGACCAGGAGTCAAACCCATGACCTCCCGGTTCCTAGGTGGACACTCAACCATTGAGCCATGCCAGCCAGGCCTATATAATTTTCTTAGTAACGTTGTATGGGCTGAGCAAGCATGGTCCCTGGAAAAGGGAGGATAAACTATAGTGACCTCACAATGGGCCATTTCATCTTCCCACATGTTGCTCCTCCACAACCAGGAAACCGATTTTCATGTGACTTGGGGGGCTGGGTGTGAGCCGTGGGGGGCGGTGGGGTTGTGAACAGGAGCCTGTCAGTGGAGGGAGTCAAGGAACGGGAGTCCAGAATGTTCTCACCGGGGGAAAAGCAGCCTGGACCCACAGACAAGGCCTATATAGTTTATCTGAATCGCAGTCGAGGTTTAGCATCAGGTCATTGGCACCTATCACTGCGGTCAGAAGGGATTATTTTTATTCAGCGTTTTGTGTTTATCCAGGGGCTTGCCGTCATTAATCATTTACCTCCTGTTCCCTGCGAGACTTGTGTGAAGTGAATGGGAAAGAAATAACGCGATTATTATTCTATAGATAGAGAGACTGAAGCATTTTTGTCCGCCGCTATTATTACACCCCGAAAGAGCTCGAGAGACCCAGGCCAGGAGTTTGATGAGCTTTTTTTTTTCTACCACAGAAGCGAGGTTTTTTGTGTTTTTTTTTTTTACACAAAATGGACTTGCATATTTTTCATTTTGCTAAAGCAGCATGATGGATGCTGAGGTATAGCAAAGGGAAAAAAATACAAGACTTCCCTTCCTTATATTATATAGTCTGAAAATTGTACCGAGTTCCCACAAAAATTTTGGAATCCCAATATGCAATTAGGTTTAAGTGGTACAGATTGTTAGGCGTTGCTGACCTTGATCTTCCTAAGAGAATACAAGCAAACATATCCAACGTGGTGGTGATGAATAATAGCCAGTCATGAGTTTTAAAGGGACAGTAAGGGGATGGCGTGGGGATTTGGCTGCCTGGAATTAATCTGGTGGGCTTCCTGGAGAGGGTGTGCTTTGAATTTCAATTAAAAAACTCTTTCAAAGATGGTGTGCTCCTCAGCCCAGATGCTTTGAAATGGCTTTCCTGTCTCTCTGCAGGGTAAACAGCACACGGAGAAAATTGTCAGGTATCACGAGGAGGAGGGATTGACGGAGGGGTCCACAAGGGCACATTTCAGAGTAATGGAGAGGAAATGAAGAAGCTTTCTGACAGTGAGATCTCTCAGATCTCTGAACAATGAGGCAGTTCAAAGGGCAGATGGGTGAGAGGGGTAGGGGGAAGGGTGTCGGTGGAAGCCATTAAACCAGACTAGATAAAGCGGAGGAGGATCAGCATGCCCTCTGCTGGGGCTGGGGAAGACGGTGAGGGCCAGGACTCACTGACTTCCTTTGGAATAAGACAGAACTTGTATTCAAATCCTCTGAGAAGTTGTGTGATGCAAGTCTCAGGTGCCTTCTTAAAAAATGGTATGATCTGCCAACAATTAAATCTAAAAACAAAAAAAACAAAATAAACGAACAAGCAGAGCCGAAACACATGCAGAGATACAGAGGACATTTTGACTGTTGCCAAATGGGAGGAGGGTTGTGGGATGGTGAAAAAGGTGAAGGGATTAAGAAATCCAAATTGGCCCTGACCAGTTTGGCTCAGTGGATAGAGCGTCGGCCTGCAGACTCAGGGGTCCCAGGTTCGATTCCGATCAAGGGCATGTACCTTGTTTGCGGGCACATCCCCAGTAGGGGGTTTGTAGAAGGCAACTGATTGATGTTTCTAACTCTCTCTCCCTCTCCCTTCCTCTGTAAAAAATCAATGAAATATATTTAAAAAAAGAAGAAGTACAAATTGGTGGTTACAGAATATTCATGGAGATGTAAAATATGGCATAGGAAATATAGTCAACAATATTCTAAGAAGTATGGTATCAGAGGAGTATGAGATTTATGGAGATGATCTTTAGTAAGTTATATAATGTCAGGTGTGTACACCTGAAACTAATCTAATATTGTATGTCATCTATAACTGAAAAATAAAAAAATGATTAAAAAATACAAAGTTTTCAAGGGGGGGAATGGTTTGAATAAGACTAACCTTATAAGTTGGTGAGTGAAGTAAAATAAAATGAAAATTGCTTATACCAGAGGCAAATTTGGGTTATATTTGGTTTGAGGTTTATCATTATTAGGGACCTTCTTAAAAAAAAAAAAAAGAATACACAGTTTATTTATAAAATCGGTGGCTAGCAATCAACCATACACAGAAGTGATACGAACCACATAATATATCCCACTCCACTCAAGCTAAATGTATCTTCAGTGCTCCAAAATCAATCCATATAAAGTGAAACAGGACAGAGGGGCAGTCAGGGCCGTATTAACCAATTGGTGTTCAATACCTTAGTTTTGCAAACTTGACGAAAACATATAACTAGGCCCCCACGAGGATGGAGCCCCCACAGAGACTTAGAAAGGACTCTGGCCATTAGCTTCACAGTCACCTGCCTCTCTCTATGTGTCATATCCCTGGGCTGAAGAGTTCCGTCCTTCACACTGGCTGGTCTGGCTGGAAGTGAGCAGGAGGGCGGTGGGGGTTTATGGTTACAAATTCGGGAGATTCCCCAAAGGCAGCGACTTTCTAACCGCAGAGATGGCACAGGTCTCCTTCAGCAGGGGCGAATCTAAACGAAATCGGATGTTGAGGATCTGATAGTGGCAGATCAGAAAGAAACTTTTTGTTTTTCTTGTATTTTGCTGTCTTCTTCCCCCAGAATCAGCTGGTTCTATTTTAGTTCAGAACTCCTCTTTTAAATTATTGTGATTTACTGACTCTGAACTCTTTCTCTCTCTTTTCTTTTTTAAAGAAAATCCTTCTTGAAGCACCTCCATCCCTTGGAGCGTCATGGTACCTGGACGGGGTGGAGGCGAGCTGGTAAGTTTGTCAAACCTGCCCGCGGGCCACTCCTGGCTAGAGAGGCTTTAGAGGCTGGTGCAAGCGGCAGTGGCTGTTTGAAACGGGGGGCCGAGTGCCGGGGTGGCCATCCCGGAGCGTAGCCCCTCCGAAGCGTGCTGCCCAGGCCTTGTAAGAAGGGTAAAACAAATAAAGCTGCCGCCTCTTTGGAGCATACGCCGGCTCCTTCCACATCTGCAGGACATTTAGCTCCTTGCATCTGGTAATGTTTGTGCAAATATAATTCCATATTCACTAATAATTCCTGGGGCTAAAGGCCCCCCCTTGGGTAACCTTGTTAATATTCTCTCAAGGCCTGGTGTGAACGCCTCATAGCATTTTGATTAGAATTCAATCTTGTGTTTTTTTCCCCCCCGCTC
>PVJN01032360.1:0-24208 GCA_004026805.1 Lasiurus borealis | reverse complement strand
GGGGGACAGGAGGTGACCAGCTGTGACCTAGGTCAGTGTGCGGGGGACAGGAGGTGACCAGCTGTCACAGGTCAGTGTGCGAGGCACAGGCGGTGACCAGCTGTGACCTAGGTCAGTGTGTGCGGGACAGGAGGTGACCAGCTGTGACCTGGGTCAGTGTGTGGGACAGGAGGTGACCAGCTGTGACCTGGCATCCCGGGCTCGGCAGAATCCGTGGCCCCGGCACAAAGGCGGTAAATGAGTCAGACCTCACGGCGTCTGTCCGGCAGCCAGTGACTTTAATGGAGGAACTGCAGACACCCCGCCCCTCAGCCCCCCAGCTGACAGTGGCCTCTTTCTCAGGGTGGACCCCGGAAGGGGGTCAGCATCCCACGACCACCACAAGGGCCCCGTCGGCAGCTCGGACGGGCACAAACCCGCACCGCCAAGGACAGGCCTGCTCTCGGCACCTTCTCTGAGGGGACGAGGACGGAAGAGCCTAGCCGACCACCAGCAAGTTGTCGCTGGTGAAGTTATAGGGGGGAACCTCGAGGTTGAGGGGCGCAGGCCCCTTGCGGATCCTGCCAGACAGGTCGTAGTGGGACCCGTGGCAGGGGCAGTAGTACCCGCCGAAGTCTCCGGCGTTGGCGATGGGCACGCAGCCCAGGTGCGTGCAGACCCCGATCAGGACCACCCACTCGGGCTTCTTCACGCGCTCCAGGTCGTGCTGGGGGTCCCGCAGCTCGGCCATGTCCACGGCGGCCTCCTGCTGCACCTCCTGCGGGGTGCGGTGGCGCACGAACAGCGGCTTGCCCCGCCACTTCAAGGCCAGGCCCTTGCCCTCGGGGATCTCCGACAGCTTGATCTCCACCTTGGACAGGGCCAGCACGTCGGCGGAGGCGCTCATGCTGGCCACGAACTTGGTGACGACGCTCTTGGCGGTGTAGGCGGCGGCCACCGTCGTGGTCGCGGTGACCAGGTAGGAGAAGGCCTTGCGGGCCTCGCTGCTGTCCCTGGAGGGCTTGGTGCTGTCGCGCACCTCGGCGCGCCGGTAGTCGGAGAAGTCGGGCACTTTGACATCGGTGTGGGAGTAGCGGACCGAGGCAGGGGCTGCAGGCAGACGGAGGGTCAGCACCATTAGACACGAGGAACAGACCTTTGTAAGTTCATGAGCAAGAGCCACTTATAAAAATAAACGTGAAAAATCACTCTCGCTGGCCTCAGAAATGGTCAAATGAGCAGAACAGCGTACAAAATGCTAAAAGCGTATTTTCACAGACGCTGCCCATCGACTGGCTCTCCGGGTCCCTCGCGGGCAGGAGCCGATAGGGAAACTAATCAGGTCCCTTGGCGCGCAGTCCTGGCGGGGTTAGAACCGCGACCCGGGCAGTACCCACCCGAGATTCACAACCCGGGCCATGCGGCACCGGGACGCCTCCCCCCGGCGGCGCCGGCCTGTCAGAGACCGGGGCGGGAGCAGGCACTGCTTTCCCTCAGCGTCACCTGGGACACACAGGAAGCTACGCGTCCCACCTGCCAGAGGAAGGAGCGGAAGGAACAGCACTTCTCCGCTGAAAACCGATCCCAGCCTCAGCCACGTCTCGGCACACATGGACACACACGGACACACACGGACACACACACACGAGGGGGCGGTGGCAGGCTCGTCGGGAGCTGTGTGGGCAGGGCCTCCCGGGGTCCACCCCGCTCTGCAGGTCACACTTCCCGGGCTGCGCCATGGAGGGCGAGGGAAGTTAACATTTGCCGCCGCCATCACCGCTGAGGACCCTGCGCGCTGGCACTTTGCTTAGCAAACCCGCTGGCCGGCTTCCTTCCCACTCACACCGCAGCAGCGTGCTGAAGGACCGTCTCCGCGCGCAGAGGACAGACAATTCAGGCACCATAACCACCCAGGCTGTTCCACCCGCCGCCTCTTTCTGTTTAAGTGAGCTCGGGGCACCGGGAAATCGTCCTGCTCGACTCTGACCCCTCTCCCACCCCAGCCCCTGCACCCTCCTCTCCCAAACCATCTCCACGTCCAGCGTGAGCTCAGCTGCCCGCTGACAGGCTGGGCCGGGCAGGCCTGCCTTAGCGCTCCGCCCGGACCGCCTCCTGGCCGCCAGCGGAGCCCGTGCGCAGAGGAAGCCCTGCAGGCAGCGAGACACCTCGCGGCTGCGGAAACGGCCCCTCCCGCCTGCGCCCCACCCCCATCCACTAGGCCTGGATGGCCCCCAGCTCGCCCAGTTTCTCCGAAACCTGGGGATGCCCCCTGGCAAACTGCCATGGATTCGTTCATTCAGAAATATTTCGCATCGCCCGCAGGCGGAATCCTAGAGAAACGACGCAGACATCCTGTGCCCTCAGCTCAAGGTCACTCACAACCGAGGGGAGAGCCTGCTGTGCCTTGGAGCAGAGGAACCAGCCAACACACAGCTTGACTGAGCTGGCCCTGAACCGGGCGGGAAGGATGGGAGCATCAGGGACACGGGCGCCGAGTGCCACTGGAGGCACAGAGAAGGGGGGAATGAAGGCAGAATCGCGGGGGGCACCTCGGTCACCATGCCCAGCAAGAGCCAGCATCCCAAGCAGCGGTTCTCAACCTGTGGGCCTAAGACCATGGGAAAATGCAGGTATTTACATCCCGATGCATCACAGCAGCAACATTTCACGGTTGGGGGTCACCACCCCATGAGGAGCTGTATGCCAGGGTCGAGGCCTTAGGAAGGTGGAGAACCACTGATCCCAAGCGTCCCTGGGCCAGGGGGCCAGGCGGGTGACAGGACTCAGGCGGGCCTGCTGTGGACTGGGGGGACCCGGCTGAGCACACCTGCTCCAGCTAAGGAGCACTCACACGAGACTTTCCCCCCCGAGGCGAGAAACCAGGGCCCCGGTGGCCGGCTCCCGCATTTTCCAGAGGCAGAAACCCGCCGAAACCGGTGTGGCTCCGTGGATAGAGCGCCGGCCTGCGGACTGAAAGGTCCCGGGTTCGATTCCGGTCAAGGGCAGGGACCCGGGTGGCGGGCACATCCCCAGTGGGGGGCGTGCAGGAGGCGGCTGATCGATGTCTCATCTATGTTTCTAACTCTCTATCCCAGCAGCTCTCAACCTTCCTAAGGCCGCAACCCTTTAAGACAGCTCCTCATGTGGTGGTGACCCCCAGCCATAAAATTACTTTTGTCGCTACTTCATCGCTGTCATTTGCTACTGTCATGAATCTTAATGTAAATATCTGTGTTTTCCCATGGTCTTAGGAGACCCTGCTAGCTGTTGGCGACCCACAGGTGGAGAACCGCTGCTCTATCCCTCTCCCTTCCTCTCTGTAAAAAAAATCCATAAAATATATTAAAAAAAAGAAAGAAAAAAAAAAGAGGCAGAAATCCTCCCAGGTTTTAGAAACGAGGCAGGTGACACCGAGGAGGCTCGCGGGCCCACAAGCTGCCAAGCTCGGCACTGCAGGACCGGGGTGCAGAGAAACGGAAGAGGACGGGACGCGAGGGCCGAGCACCGTAAAGTGGGGAGCGGCCCAGCCTCTCTCGGCCTGTGGTTCCGGGGCCGGGCGACCCGGCGGACCGTGGACACGGTGGCCCGGCGCCCGACGCCGCTGCGGACACCCGCCCTGCGAGTGACCTTGAGGCCGAGGCTGCGTTACTGTGCGGGGCTGGGAGGGGGTAGCACGACCGGAAACTTCCCACCGATCAGGAGCAGCTGAGCGTGTATCAAGTGCCCCACCATAGTGTCCTGACCACTGTGCGTACGATTTTTTTTATTTTTTTAAAAAATATATTTTATTCATTGTTTACAGAGAAAAAGGGAGAGAGCCAAAAACATCGACGAGAGAGAGACATCCATCAGCCGCCTCCCGCACGCCCCCCACCGGGGATGTGCCCGCCACCCAGGTCCCTGCCCTTGACCGGAATCGAACCCGGGACCTTTCAGTCCGCAGGCCGACGCTCTATCCACTGAGCCACACCGGCCGGGCAGGATTTTTTGTTTGTTTGTTTTCATCCGGGCCTCACGACGCCACCTGGAGTTTGGGGACCATCGCCGACCCATGTCCCCGGGTCGGAGACAACCGCGTAGCAAGGCGCCCAGAGCCGTCAGCCTCCGCGGTGGGGGTGTGGGGGGGACCCCGAGTTCCAGATGCGAGTCCAAGGCTGGGACCCGGCCTGGCCGCCCCCGGGGGAGACGCGGGGGCCAGGGGTGGGGAGGCGGGAACCGGAACCGGAACCGGAAGGCCCCCCGCCCCGAGGAGGAGCGCAGACCCGCCAGCGCCCCGGCCGCCCGGCCGCCCCCTCCAGCCGCGCCCGCTTCCTCTCCCCCAGACCCGCCCGCCCCCGCGGCCCCCTGGGTCTGGGACGCGGGAGAACGAGAAAAGGGGGGCCCCGGCTCACCAGTGAGGCTCACGACGGCGACGAGGGGCCCGCTCGCGGCGCGGCCGTTCAGGGACTCGCGGCAGAGGAAGGGCCGCTTCACGTCCAGCACCGGCGGCTCGGCGGCCGGGGGCAGCGCGGCCTGCACCAGGGGCCGCAGCGCGCCCGCCACCGCGCGGCAAGACGCCGACAGGACGGGCGCGAACGGGCCCGAGCGAGCAGCGACCGACAACATGGCGACGGCGGCTCCAAAGGCGCAGCCGGTCACGGAGACGACCTTCCCGCCCGCCGCGCAGGCGCGGGGAGGGGCCGGCGGTGCGCGGCCCCTGACGTCAGCACGCCGGCCGGAGCGCGCCGGTGGGCGGGGCGTGCGTCGGAGGCGGGGCCTTGAGAGAGAAGGCTGGGGGCGGGGCCTAGAGCTCAGGCTGGGGGCGGGGCCGAGAGAAAGCCCCGGTTGGGGGCGGGGCCTCGCGAGGAGGCCGGGCTGCCGCCTGGTCTGTCTGTCCGTCCGTCTGCCAGGCGGCCTCGAGGTCGTGAAAAGGGGGCGGAGGAGGTCGGCAGGAAGGTCTCGTAGGTCAGCTTTGCGGCTCCTCAGGGCTAGTACGTCATCTATGGGGACCTCGGGATCAGAATAAAATGTCCTAATAGTTTAACTAGGGATGATAACAGTTCTCAACACACGTGCACACACCCGGTGTCCCCCAAAAATGTATACTGTACGCACTTTTTCCTGATCGCTCAAGTGAAGTTTCTTTCTATTCAAATTTAAACCATTGGAATTATTTCAAGTGTGTCTACATTTTGGGGGGACATCTTGCATATATATATGTATATAATATATATGTATATAAAATATATATATGTTTATGATAGGGTACACATATAAAACCTATAAAAGAGAGATAGACCAGCAAATAGTAACTGGTACATATTTACTATAGTGACTATTGTCATTACCTGAAACATAAAAAAAAGTTTTAAAAAGGCCAGGGACTGGTGTGCAAAGCTTAACGATGATGCTAAGGATCGTGGCTTATGCTTATGAACCGTTTACTGTGCGCTAGGCAGTGCGGTGTGCTTTACCTTCATTCATTCTTTCTCCGGGAGTCAAGGTCCCCATGAGGCAACCACGTTCCCGGGCCCAGGGCTGGAGAGGCAGAGAGGGGTGAAGTGGGCTGTGTCCCCCCAACCCCCGCCCACCCCTATACCCCCACTCCCATCCACTCCTCACCAGCCACAGTTCCCCTGGGTGAGGCTGTAGGGTCTGCAATGTAATTTGTCCAATGTGAGTCCAAATAACCGATGGGTTGTCCTATGAGCAGTGGAGCTGGGAGGGAGGGATGGGGATGATGAAAGACGAGAGGCGGGGACCGCATACCTGGAGGCCCTGCACAGGTTTGGTTCAAGAACCAGAAACAGCTGAGACCGCTGTGGCTCAGTGGATGGAGCGTCGGCCTGCGGACTGAAAGGTCCCAGGTTCGATTCCGGTCGGGGGCATGTACCTTGCTTGTGTGCACATCTCCACTGTGGGGCGTGCAGGAGGTGGCTGATCGATGTCTCTCTCTCATTTCTGACTTTCTATCTCTTTCCCTTACTCTCTGTAAAAATCAATAAAATATATTTTTTAAAAAAAAACTAGAAACAGTCCATGGGAAACCGTGAAACTCCTTTACCTTTTCTAAAAATGCGTATGTTTATTGATTTCCGAGAGGAAAGGGCGAGAGAGAGAGAGAAACATCAGGATGAGAGAGAATCCCGGCCCGGCTGCCTCCTGCACGCCCCACCCTGGGGATCGAGCCCGCGACCTGGGCATGAGCCCTGACCAGGAATCGAACCGTGACCGCCTGGCTCACAGGTCGATGCTCAGCCCCTGAGCCCCGCCTCCCGCCGCTCTAAGTCTCGGGGGCTGAAGGCAGCGGCTGGGATGTGCAGCTCAGAGGCAGCGCGGGAGCAGGTAATGGAGCGAGAGGAGAGATAAAAGGGAGAGACGGCGGCCGCTCTGGAGGGAATGGAAGGGGCTGGGAGTCAGAGGAGCCTTGCTTTTCTGACGGCCCATTTCCTTCCTCCTCAGTCCCCGGTGATAAAAGCAGACAGACGCGTGTTTGGCATCACAGCCGTAGGCCACGGCCATTACAGCCAGACATTATCTCCCCGCCGAAGACTGTCAGTCAGTTCTTAATGCCGAATGCACGCCGCGTGGATTAAGACATCGCAGGCGAGCAGGCAGGCGGTCAAAGGGACGGAGTCTCAGGCTCGCCCCTCGTCTCCTCTCTGCAGGAGACCCCACCGGCTGCTCCCCCCCAGCTGGTGGAGGGAGGGACCCCGCTCGCTTCATGGGGCAGAGCCTGCAGGCCTTCCTGGCTCCCCAAGCCTCCTGCCTGAAACCACAGGCCAATCCCAGGATGGAAATGGGGAGACATGCCGAAACCGGTTTGGCTCAGTGGATAGAGTGTCAGTCTGTGGACTGAAGGGTCCCAGGTTCGATTCCGGTCAAGGGCATGTACATTGGTTGCGGGCACATCCCCAGCAGGGGAGTGCAGGAGGCAGCTGATCGATGTCTCTCTCTCATCGATGTTTCTGGCTCTCTATCCTCTCCCTTCCTCTTTGTGAAAAATAATATATTAAAAAAAAAAAGAAACGGGGAGACGTGAGCCACCCCCCTCCCCGGGTGCCAGAGGTCTCCGGGGAGCTGGTGGGCGGAGACGGCTGAGGACGCCCCAGAGAGGAGGCGGGGTGCAGGGCCCAGGGCAGGACCCACACAGGCTGGGGCACCTCCACTCCAGTCAGGTCCACCCCCACCCCAGGAGGCCAGGAGCAGCGCCCTGGGGAATGGGGCCCTGAGGCCCCGCCCACACTCTGAGGCTCAGACCTGGAACCCAGGTACATGCCCTTGACCAGGAATCGAACCAGTGACCTTTGGGTGCACAGGCCGATGGATGCTCTGACCACGGAGCCAACCTGGCCCGGCCAGAGCACCGCGTTTTAAGGATGAAAAACTTGGGCTGAAACCAGTGTGGCTCAGTGAATGGAGCATCGTCCTGCGGACTGAAAGGTCCCGGGTTCGATTCCGGTCAAGGGCATGGACCTTGGTGTGGGAAAACTTGTTGTGCTTGACAGCCATTTTGTAGTAAGCTCCAGCCACGTTAGCACTAACCTCGGGTTGGGTTTCTATTACCCCAAACCCGCTCTCTTTCCCATAGGCCAGGTGTTTCGCCTTAAGGGCTAGGCCAGGTGTTTCCCCTTAAGGGTTAGGAATTTTCACTAATCTCCTCATTCCTCCTTCTCCCTATAACTACCCCGAACTCCGCCTGAATAAACGAGACTTGATCAGAACTTTGTCTTGTCTCCATTCCTTGTGTCTCTTATCCCTTTCATCTCCACTCCCCCTCTAGGGTCCTCATTGACTTAACCCGCGGGTCAGGACACCTTGCTTGCGGGCACATCCCCAGTAGGGGGCGTGCAGGAGGCAGCGGATGGGTGTTTCTCTCTCATCGATGTTTCTGACTCTCCCTCTCCCTTCCTCTCTGTAAAAAATCAATATATATATTAAAAGTACAATAAAAATAAGCCAATGGTCCTGGTCTGAAAGGATCAATATTTGCTGAGCACCTGTGTGCCCGACACCTCTTTGCCCGATGGCCCTGCACGGGGGGTCACCAGCCCTCCTCCCGGGAGCTGCCTGCTGCTCAGCTCAGTGAGAGAACGCAGCAGCTCCAGGTGAGCGGTGGGGCTGAGCGTGAAACAGCGTCTCCAGTGAGAAACTGGGGGAGCTCGAGATGGCGGCTTGGAGAGTCTTCCTGTTTTTAAAAAATATTGGTGTGGATTTCAGAGCAGAAGTGAGAAGGAGAGAGACAGAAATATCCATATGAGGAAGAATCAGGGACCGGCTGCCTCCTGCACGCCCCACACCGGGGATCCAGCCCTCAACCGGGGCCTGTGCCCTGACCCGGAACTGAACTGTGAGCTCCTGGTCCATAGGTCGACGCTTGACCACTGAGCCACGCCAGCCGGGCAAATTAACAATTTTAAAAAATATATATTTTATTGATTTTTCAGAGAGAGGAAGGGAGAGGAATAGAAAGTTAGAAACATCGATGAGAGACATTGATCAGCCGCCTCCTGCACAACCCCCCCTGGGGATGTGCCCGCAACCAACGCACATGCCCTTGCCCGGAATCGAACCTGGGACCCCCCCTCCCCCCAATTCGCAGGCCGACGCTCCATCCACTGAGCCAAACTGGCTTCGGCAAATTAACAATTTTTATTCCTCCCTCAGGGCCTCCCTTCCCGGCTGTGTGGAGGTAATGACAGGCCTTCCTCTGAGCCAGCCACTGTGGTACTTTGCGGGGTCATCTCCCCCGAGGAAGCAAGGGTCCTGGGGACGAGGCCAAAGCCCAGGCCTTCCCCTCCCCCCCGCCACTGTGGGCAGGCCCCCGAGGAGCCCCACCACTGTGGACTCTGCTCTCGCTTCTCGCTGGAGACCGTGTCCCCGAAGGATTCAGGAACCGGTGCATTCCAGGAGCCGGTGAAACACCGCTCGCTCTGGGAGACCCACTTCATTGGCAGGCTCCCAACAGCCCGGCGCGCCGGTAACTGGCTGGGTAATGAGTCTCTTCCACGGAAATGGGGTCATTATTACCCACTTTGTCAGCTCCCCGGTGCGTCCTGATGGCCTCCCCCCGCTGGGCTCGGGGCACTGGGGCTGACAGACCGGCCTCCTCGCCGGAGCTGGGATTTAACATTCGGAACACGGAGGTGTTGGGGAGACTTGCGATGAACTGTTACGAAAACAGCCCTTGAAAGCGGTGGTTTTTGTGGGTGTGAAACAAATGGTGAGAATCTGAATTGGCCCCTCTTATTATAGTATTGAAATTAAGTCTACTTAATTTATCAAGTCATGTTCATGCCCTGATTTTTTTAAAAAATATATTTTATTGATTTTTTTTTTACAGAGAGGAAGGGAGAGGGATAGAGGGTCAGAAACATGGATGAGAGAGAGACATCGATCAGTTGCCTTTTGCACGCCCCACACTGGAGATGTGCCCACAAGCAAGGTACATGCCCCCGACCAGAATCGAACCTGGGACCCTTCAGTCCGCAGGCCGATGCTCTATCCACTGAGCCACACCGGTCTCGGCCATGCCCTGATTTTATATACTTGTATCTATCCATAAACATTGTGATACTTGAAAACAACAAAATAAAACAGGGTTTGCCTGCGGGAGCCGGCGCGCCATGCTAATGAGCACTTTGTCCTGTGACTTACGGCTCTCGGGAGGGCTGAATGTGTGCAGCCCAGAGCAGGGAGGGCTAATGGGATGCATCTTAGCTGTAGGTTTAAACCTGCGGAGACTTTGTCAGGAGGAGACCCTGCTCGCTTGGCGGCCCCCGGGTGGGGCAGGCAGCAGCAGGGGGAGGCGCGGGGAAATTAGGGGGAGCGCGGAAATGGCGGTGATAACTGGAAGGCCCATTAGGCAGGGGCCTGGCCTCCGCCACGAGAGCCTTCCCTGCCAGCAGGATCAGGGGCACGACTTGTGGTGCCTGGTGCAGCATGAGAGCGTGGTGAACGGCCAGAAAACCATGGAGGCAAAGTGCAGTGTTCAGAGTCTCTCTGGGAGGAGCCTGTGAACCACCCTGCAGGTCGTGCTGACATCCCTGTGACCCACCCGCCAAAGGAGAACGGAGGTCACTCTGTGCCCTAATGAATCCAACCCTGGAATCACAGCTCCGTAAAAACACACAAGGAAATCCTACTTGAAGCCAAATTCTCACCCTCCTCTTACCTCCAAGCTCCACGACACGGGGAGAGAGAAACACATCAGGACCTTACACGGAGCCCCGTGACAGCCACACACACAAAGAGAAGCCGCTGTCTGCCGGGTCTTTTCTATCTGTGAGGTCAGCCCCAGCCTTTGTATTTGGAGATTTGCGGGGCGGGGCGGGGGGCGGGGAAACAGGTCCACGCCCTGTCGTTTCTGCTTCTCCCTGATGTTGCTTCATGCTTTTGAACAGAGCCCAACATCTCTGACCCGCCGAAATAACTCTCTGGCAACAGCAGCAGGCAATTTGCAGTGATGGATGAACAGAACAAAAAGCAGTCCACTTGGGCCAGGGACGGGGCACGATTCCGTGCTGAGAAACGCCGGCATTGTTGAAGAGCCGCCAGTTCTACTAAAGCTGGCTGCTTTTTGTCTGCTCCCCGGGGGAGGGGACCCCGTGATACTGCTTGGGAAGTGACCTCCCTGAGTCTCCTCTTTCGGGTTCTGTATGGCTGTGGGGAGGGGGAGATTGGGGGGAGGTGGTGGGGAGCTCGCTCCCACTCCCCGTTAGGGCCCTCCCTGCTCATGGAGGCCCAGGACCAGTGAGTTACACGAGGCTGGCTCGGGTCAGCACCCCGGACAGCTCCCGTCTCTGGCTGGAGAGGCCGTGAACGGATACTGACCCTCCTATGAGTCGTGTCAGCACCATTGACAGCTCCTTTTTGGCCTGGTGGAGAGAGGATGCTGATCTCTAGCGGTTCTCAACCTTCCTAAGGCCACGACCCTTTAATACAGTTCCCCATAAAAATAATTTTAGTTGCTACTTCCTAACTGTCATTTTGCTACTATTGTGAATCGTAATGTAAATATCTGTGTTTTCTTTCTTTTTTAAAAAATATATTTTTATTGATTTTTCACAGAGAGGAAGGGAGAGGGATAGAAAGTTGGAAACATCGATGAGAGAGAGACATCGATCAGCCGCCTCCTGCACGCCCCCTACTGGGGATATGCCCGAAACCAATGTATTTGCCCCCGACTGGAATCGAACCTGAGACCCTTCTGTCTGAAGGCCAACGCTCTCTCTCCACTGAGCCAAACCGGTTTCGGCAATATCTGTGTTTTCTGATGGTCTTAGGCAACTCTTGTGATGGGGTCAATGGACTCCCAAAGGGTCGCGACCCACAGGTTGAGAACTGCTCCCTAAATGCCTCTCCTGTCAGCACCCCGGACAGCTCCTTTTCTGGCCTGGCGGAGGTGGGAGAGGATGCTGATCCCTAAATGCCTCTCGGGTCAGCACCCCGGACAGCGCCTGAACGGGCTGAAGGCTCGGTCAGCGGATGCCAGCCCCAGCGCGCCCCGTGCCAGCACCTCGGACAGTTCCTCGCTTACGTTGGGGGCGGGAGAAAGATGCTGGTCCGGCTGTGTCCCGCTGTCAGAACCCTGGACAGCGCCTGCCTTGGGTTAAAGCAGCGGTTCTCCATCTTCCTCAGGCCACGACCTTTGCATACAGTTCCTCATGTGATGGTGACTCTCAACCATGAAATTTTGCGACTGTGATGCATCGTGATGTAAATATCTGCATTTTCCGAGGGTCTTAGGCGACCCCTGTGAAAGGGTCGTTCGACCTCCAAAGGGGTCGAGACCCACAGGTTGAGAACCACTGGGTTAAAGGCTTTGAGAGGGTGCTAATCTCTCTCCCTCCCCCCCCTCTCCCTCATTAGAGGTGGGACAGGTCCTCTTCCCGCTTTTAGACACACAGCCTCGGACCCAACAGCAAGCATTGGCCTCCAATGGAGCAGAGACACATACACACACACACAGCACACCCTCCCCGTCCGCTGCCCTCGCCAAGGAGTTAAGACCTCCCCGCCCCGGGGCTGCTGGCAGGAGCCTGGGTTCCCACGGAGCCACCTTCCTGCCGACCCTGGGCCTGGGCTGGCGGCAGAGCCTCCACCTGCCTCTGGCCTCGGAGAGAGGCCGGGGGGACAAGGTCCTGGGAAAGTCAGAGACCATCATCCTTCATTCCCTGGCGTATGCCTGGGATGGAGGCACCGTGAACCGATGGAGGCAGTTTCACTCCCAACACGCGGCCGCCGGCGGCTGGCAGGGCGGCTGCGGCTGCGCAGCACGGGGAGGAGGCGCGGGGTGACGACGACGACGCGCCGCCAGGAGCCATCTGGAACCTTGGCCACGTCTCCAGCGGCCCCGGGCGCCCACGCTGACTATGAATGAGGCCACCGTTGAGGGTCTGCTGCCGCCACCGGGGAGGCGGATACGCGTCTCTGCCCCTCCTGTGTGTTTAATATCTGGCCTGGAGGGTGGATCCTTAAAGGGAGAGTTCAGGGCGGATGGCGCTCCTGAGTGACTGGGTGCCTTGTTGGCGGTCCCAGGGGCCAAGGGGATGTCAGGAACCCGTGGGGGGGGGCTTTAGGATGGCGCTCCTTCAAGCGGCCCCACCCCCTCCACACCTTTCCTGGCCACAAACCCCGTCGCTCTCCCTTCTCCAACCTCTGAGCACCCTGCCCCTCTGTTCCCTCCTCCATGCTGTTCCATGCGGTGCTGATACATGCCCTTGACCGGAATCGAACCTGGGACCTTTCAGTCCGCAGGCCGACGCTCTATCCACTGAGCCACACCGGTTTCAGCTGAAAACTGTTTGAAATCCCGGCACCGGCAGCTCATACTCAGGACACGCCTGGCCCGGCAGTACCTACTGGCCTCCGTGTGCACAGGCTGCGGAGCGAGGCGGCCAGCCTGTCTGGGAGGAGGAGGCGGTGATGGATGAGTGTCCTCTCGCACTGTAACGGGCTTCCTGGCCCTGCAGCCCGCCCGCCCGCCAGGAGGGTGGGACGAGGCACTGGGCCCCTGAACCCGGGCCCCGGGGGGCCCAGCCCTGGAACCCTCAGCCCTTCCTGTGCCCATCGTGCGGCTGAGAGTCAGAGGCTGGGTCACAGACAAGCACGTGGAGAGAGGAGAGAAAGGCGGGAGGAGAGGATTCGGCCAAAGGCCTCACCTCGGAGCTGGGCCCAACGGGGAGGGTCTGTGGCCACGCCGGGCCCCTCCCAGCCCCCGCCCCGCCCCCATCGGCCCCCCGGTTCCCGCTCCCATCCCTCCCGGGGGTGGGGAGGTGGACAGGACGCCAGAGGGACCCAAGCCGAGCTTGGGGAACACTCCTAGGGCTGAGCGCCCAGCCAGCCACCTCCTGCCCTTTGAGGACCAGCCTGAACGCCCCGCAGGGGTGCGGGATGGGGACTCTGAAACGCGGCTGGGGACGACGCGACCTTTGCCTCCCGCCGCCTCGGGAATTCCCTTTGTACCCAGTAAACGGGGTGGGGAGAGGGGGGCGCGCGCCAAAGAACGAGGGGGGACGGAGGGGCCTGCAGGTGAGGCGCGGGAACCCCAACCCCGCCCGCCCGCCCGCCGGGAAACCTCCGAGGCCCGGAGCAGTGCGGGGCGCTCCCGCTCTCCCCACCCCGCCGCCTCTACCGTCACCATCGGCCTCCGCTCGCCGGCTCTCCCGTGCGCTCCCCGCGCCGCGGGCACCTGCTCGCCCCTGCGCTCGGCGCTCACTTGGGGCTCGCGCACCGCAGCCTCCGCTTCCCTCCAGGACCCACCCTCCCCGGCCGGGGCCTGGGACAGAGGGCGGCGCGTTTTCGTAGCCCAAACCCGGGGAAGGAGTTCGGGGCGGGGGTCTGCGGGAAGGGCGGCCGGACACGCGGCGCGCAAGAAAAGCGGCCGCCCCGAGCGGTGGGGGCCGGGAAGGAGCCCTGAGCCCGGAGCCGGGAGCCCAGAGGCGGGCACGGGCAGAGTTGGGGCGGGAGGACCCCCAGCCGCGGCGGGGGCAAGGCGGGGCCGGCGGCGCAGGGGATGGGGATGGGGATGGGGATGGGAGTGGGGGAGGGCGGGGCGTGCCGCGGAGGAGGCGGCTCAGCACCAGCCTCTGACCGCCTCCTCCCTGCCCTCCACTCCCCCCTTCCTTCCCCTCCATCTCCGCCTCTGGGTCCAGCCACGCCGGACCCGCACTCCCCGCGCGCACCAGGTCCGGCGCGGGGTCTGCGCGCCGCGGCGGAGCGCGCACTCGTCTTGCGGAGGGAGGCGCGGAGGCACCGGCGGGAGAGCCCGACCACGGGAGCCCGCGCGCAGCTCCGCGGCCGGCGAGGCGCGCGCTCCCCCGGCCAGCGATGGGTCCCCGCGCGGCCCAGCCCCTGCCGGGCCCCCCGCGCCGAGACTGACCTGCGGCTCCGCCGGACGGGGGACGGAGTGAGTGAGGGAGGCACGGGCCGACCGCCCGCAGCCTCGGGGGGGATCCTCGCGTGCTGCTCGCCCCCCCCCAGTAGCGCCCCCGCCGGAGCCGCGCGGGAACTGCGGGCGAGGGAGCGGGACGGGTTGGCGGCCGCTGGCGGCGGCGGCGCAGGAGGATGGCGCGCCGCGGGGCCGGGGCGGGCTCGGAGGGGTCCTAGCCCGGGAGCCCGGCCGGATCCGAACCCGCGCCCCCCGCGGGAGATGGGACAGCGGAGCCAGCTCGGCGCCCTCGGACACCTGCCGCCGCCGCTGCTGCTGCTGCACGCCCTGCTGCTGCTCCTCGCGGCCGACGGTGAGCGCGGGAAACTGGCTGCCTGGGGGTTCGCTCTCTGGGGGTTCAGGGGCCAGCTGCCCGGGTCGCTGCGGAGCAAGAGGAGAAGGAGAAGGAGGAGGAAGCTTCACGGTCCCCAGACGCGCTGCACCGGCCCGAAGGGGTGAAGGAGTAGATGGAGCGCAGGGAAGGGTCGCCACCGGGGCGTTCGGAGCGCACCCGGCGCGCCCCAGCCCAGCTCGGGAGGTGGTGGGTGGGTGGGCGCGGGTGTGAGAACCGCCAGCCCCTCGTGGTCCCCGCGACCCCACGGAAGCAGCCTGCGCGCTGGGACCACGTCTCGGCGGCGGGTGGGCCACGTCTCGGCGAACTTTGCTGGTGCCCGGGCCGCGCGTGGCGCCGCGGAGGAGGGGGAAGAAGCCCAGGCCCCCGCCGCGCCCCGGACCACTCACGCCCGCTGCCTCCTCCCCGCCCGCAGCGACCTTTACCGAAGTCCCCGCCGATGTGGCCGCGCGGGAGGGCGACCACGTGGAGATGCCCTGCGCGTTCCGGGCCCGCGGCGCCGCCTCGGACTCGCTGGAGATGCAGTGGTGGTTCCTGCGGGCGCCGCCCCCCGAGCTGAGCGCGCCCGGCGGCGCCCGGAGCCAGGTAACCCGCTGCCGCCCAGGAAGGCAAGGGGGCCCGGCCCCGCGGCACCCCATCTCCCACCCCGCGCGCCCATCCCCACGGCATCTTCACCAGCAGTTACCCCAAAACCCTGTCCTTTCACATCCCTTCTCCCCAAACCTCCCAGAAGTGCCCCCCGGAGTCCACCCCAACCAGTCCGCCTGCTCTCACCTGCGCGGGCCCAGGTCTGGGGGTGCTGGTGGTGAAGGGAGACACCCTGGCGGAGGCGCATCGGAGACCCCCGAACCCCGAAAGGCCGTGGGGAGCCTGCTCATGCCCCCCTCTCTCGCTCTTTGCGTTTTAGGGAACACACAAGGATGCGACCAAGATCAGCGTAAGTGCGGGGCCCAGCGCGTGCCGCGGGGGACCCTGCCGGCCGCCGCGCGCCCCGCACCCCGCGCCTTCCTCCCGGGTTCAAAGTCTCCCCGGCGCGCGCTGTAGGGACTTCCCGGCCCCCCGCGTGGTGTCTGTCTGGGCGCCCCCTGTCCCCGGGGGCGGAATGGGTTTGGATACACAGAGGGCCCCAGGCTCTCGCCTGCGCCCTCCCTGCCCCCCCCCCCCCCCCCCCCCCCCCCCCCCCCCCCCCCCCCCCCCCCGTGCGCTCACCGGTAACCCTCTCCTTCCTCCATGGCACGCGCTCAGGCCCTGCGCGCCGGCCGCCTGCGTCTCCTCTGCGGGCCTTTCTCCCAGGAACTGGGGATGGTGGGGGGGCGCGGGGTGTGGCTGCGCCTCGCGCTGGCCAGGCCCTGGCTCTGCCTGGTCAGCCCCACCCCCCGCCCCTGCCCCACGCGAAGCCCTCTCCTCCCTCTCCTCCCCCCGGGACACCATGCAAGGTCTGGGGAATGGGCGTGGGGGAGGGACCATCTGGCACGGCTTGCAGGGACCCAGGTCCTGGGGTTTGTAACTCCGGGAGGACCCGCGCCCAAGCTTTCCCAGCAGGAATGTGCCAGCGTCAGGCCGGGAGACCAGCTGCCAGGGCCACCTCCTGCGCTGGGTGCGCGTGAGGACTGCAAACGGGACGCTTCCCCAGCTCCCCACCGGGCCGCCGCCTCCCCTGCCGGCCTGGGAAGGTGGAGGGTTGGCTCTGTCTGGCCCGGGGATGCGCGCAGGGGGGATACATGTGACCTCGGAGGGCAGGGGGACACCTCTCGGGCCTCCAGGTTCCAGATAAAGAAATGTTAGTGGCGCCCTCGCCAGTGTGGCGCAATGGATAGAGCGTCGGTCTGCGGAAATGAAGGGTCCTGGGTTCGATCCCCATTTGGGGGCGTGCAGGAGACAGCTCTTCAATGATTCTCTCATCACTGATGTTTCTTTTAAAAAATAAGATATTTTATTGATTTTTTACAGAGAGGAAGGGAGAGGAATAGAGAGTTAGAAACATCGGTGAGAGAAAGACATCCATCAGCCACCTCCTGCACGTCCCACAGTGGGGATGTGCCTGCCACCCAGGTCCATGCCCTTGACCGGAATGGAATCTGAGACCCCTCAGTCCGCAGGCCAACGCTCTATCCATCCGCTGAGCCAAACCGGTTTCAGCTGATGTTTCTTTTTTTAAAAAATATATTTTATTGATTTTTTACAGAGAGGAAGGGAGAGGGATAGAAAGAAACATCGATCAGCTGCCTCCTGCTTCCCCCCCCCACTCTGGATGTGCCCACCACCAAGGTACATACCCTTGACCGGAATCGAACCTGGGACCTTTCAGTCCACAGGATGGTGCTCTATCCACTGAGCCACACCGGTTTCGGCTCAATCACTGATGTTTCTCTCCCTCCCGCTTCCTCCTGAAATCCATAAAAATATATTTTTTTAAAAAGAAAAAAGACGTCAGTGTGAGATGCGCAGGCCGGGGAAGGCAAGGCCTCAGAGCCCACGCTGCCTCGTGCCCCCCCCCCCGGGGGCTCTGGGCCGATGATACCGGGGACCGGGGAGCCCCTTGCTGGTGGGGGCAGCGCGGGGGGGGGGGGAGGGCGCCCCGCCCCGCCTGACCCGGGCCCTCCCTCTCCCGCAGACCGTGCGTGTCCAGGGCCACGACATCTCGCACCGGCTGCGGCTGTCGGCCGTGCGGCGGCAGGACGCGGGCGTGTACGAGTGCCGCGTGGCGGACGCCGGCGCCGCGGACACGCAGGGGCGGCAGCACGCGGCCCGGGCCCTGCTGCGCGTGCTCCCCCGCCGGGCGCCGCCCCTCCTGCCGCCCGTGGCCGCCGGGCCCGTGTCCCACATCCAGAGCGGCGCGACCCGGCGCCCCTGCCCCGCCGCCAGCGCCCGCCACCGGGACGACGACGAGGGCCGCCCCGCGCCCCAGCCCGGCCGCCGCCACCACCAGAGCCCGCCGCCTCCGGGAAGCAGCCCTTCTGTGACCCCCGGTCCTGGGGTCCCCGATGCCGCCTCCGCCACCCACGCAGCCACCGCCCCTGCTCTGTCACCCTCCCCGCGCGGCCAGGTGGTTCTGCGCCAGAGGCACCGCTCCGGTTCCGGTAAGGTGCGCGCGGAGGGGAGGGGAGGGGAGGAGAGGGGGCGCCTGCAGGGCCGCGGGATGATGCCCGGTGGGCGTGGGGCTGAGCCCAGGCTGCCATCCTGGACCGGAAAACGGTCCCGGGATTGCGGTTGGGAATGGGGGGCTTGCGAGGGATCCCCCACATCCCCTCAGGTTGGGGCCATTTGCGCGTGCGTCCTCGTGATTTGGTAGCAAAATTACAGCGATGAAGTAGCCACGGAAATCATTTCATGGTTGGGGGTCACCACCCCGTGAGGAGCTGCCTTAAAGGGTCGAGGCCTGAGGAAGGTTGAGAACCGCTGCTCTAAAGCCCATCGGCCTTTGCGCCCGGCGCCTCGGCCCTCTTCCCAGCACCCATGGGTTTCACGCAGAAGCTCGCTCTCTCCGCTCTGTTAGCTCCGTTCTTCCTCCCGCTCGCTCTGAGCAAACACCCGCGAAGAGGCTTTAATTAAAACACCGGCGAGGGAAACGCCGCCTCCCGAGGTGACATCTTCCCGCTCGGCTGTGGCTGGGCCCGCCCGGGTGCAGTCAGTGTCTCTGGTGGGCAGAGAGCCGGGGAGGCGGGGGCGGGGTGGGGGGTTGCAGGGAGGGGGTGAACCGGAGGCCGGCAGGAAGGTCAGGGCGAGGAGCACCGGCCTCCTGATCCTGCACCCCAAGTGGCTCTGTGATGCCAGCTCAGGCGCCCCCGGGGCCAGGCTGGACGGTGCAGACGTGCAAGCAGACGGGCAGGGGCTGGGCCGGGCCAGGCAGGGCTGGCAGCCACCCTGGGCCCAGAGTGGGGTCGGGGAGCAGCGGGTGGGGATCTCCTCTGAGAAGCCCCTCAGCTGCTGGCCGTGCGGCCCCGTGGGAACGCGGGCCCAGGTGCTGCGTGGGAGGCCTCCTCCCCCCTGTTTTGGGGGCACCTGAGCCCCAGTGAGTTCCGCAGGCCCCCGGCCGGCCGTCCACTCAGCCAGCACCACCTCCCGCCTCGTCCGTCCCAGGCGGCAAAGGAGGCCCAGGTCTTCTCAGCCAACGAACGATGGTGTGGCCTCCAGCCCTCCCACTGGCACCCCCGCGGGAGCCAGCACCCCGTGTGTGTCTGAGTGTCTGAGCATCGGTCCAGAGGCCCAGGCCGGGGTGTTCCAGGGGCCTGTCTGCTCTCTCTCTCTCTCTCTCTCTCTCTCTCTCTCTCTCTCTCTCTCTCTCTCTCTCTCTCGGCGCTGGGGTCTTGTGAATCAGGCGTCAACTGTTTCTCCTCCCCGGCAGGCACCGGCCCCACCTCCTCCTCCGCCGACCCTCTCCTGCCGCTGCTCCTGCTGGCTCTGCACTGGCTCCTGGGCCGGCTGGTGGGGCACTGACTGCTGCCCCTCACGGACCCAGACTCAGACCCGGACCTGGACCCGGACCCAGACCCAGACCCGGGCAAGGACCAGGTTGCTGGACGGACACCGAGAGACTAAGAGAAGCATGACAAAGTCCATATGGAGATCCAACGAATCATATGTGGGGGGGAGTTACAATGGAGAAACCCGAAACCACGCACCCTTTGTCCAAACGGGACGGAGGCCAAGGTGGGCCTGTGTCGGGCGCTCCCGGCCGTGACTCTGCCTCTGTGAACGTTTTTGCTCTCCTTTTCGCCTGCAGCTCCTCGTGTTGCACGAACTGTGGAGCCATCTTAAGGTCCCACGTGGAAATGGTGGGTCGCAGCCGTTCTGACAAAGGAAAGTATTTTTTGTAGATTCTTGTGTGTAGGGGATTTTTTAAAATTTAATATTTTATTGATTTTCCACAGAGGGGAAGGGAGAGGAATAGAGAGTTAGAAACATCAATGGGAGAGAAACATCAGCTGCCTCCTGCACGCCCCCCACTGGGGATGTGCCCGCCACCAAGGGACATGCCCTTGACCGGAATCGAACCTGGGACCTTTCAGTTCTCAGGCTGATGCTCTATCCACTGAGCCACACTGGTTTCGGCATAGAGGATTTTTTTTTATTTCACATTTTCCTCTGGGGGCTTATCTTTTTTTAAATGAAAGTAAATTATTTCTTTTGGAGACATCGGGTTAAAAAAAAGAAAATCCTAATGAAAGTTCACTGTCAATAATATTTATTTTTAAATAAACACGGGAAACAAGGTCAGACACTTGTTTATTATACACTGGATTGTATGTATACTGCCGAATCACAGTTGAATAATAAAAAAAAAGACTTCAAAGTCAGCTTTCTATGGGCCTGTGTGAAGGTGAAGCCTTGGGGCCGGATCCCTCCAGGGGCCCGAGCTGGGGAGCCCTCTCCCAGCCCACACACTGGCCCCCGATGCCGTGGCCTCCTGGTCCCTGGTGCCCGCGGTCCCCTCGGCTGGTGGACACCGAGGCCCCTGGCCGAGGCCACACGGCAGACAGGGGCACCTGCCCCGCCTTCCCTACGGGCAGGGGACCTTGGGGCCTGGGTCTTCGACGAGAGGGGTCGCTGGGAAGAGGTGTGATATTAATATATTTTTTAAATATGTTTTTTACTGATCTGAGAGAGAAAGAAGAGGGAAAAAGAGAGAGAAACATGGATTCGAGAGAAACATGGATCGGCTGCCTCTGCAACCCCACCCCCTCTAGGGATCAAGCCTGCAACCTGGGCATGTACCCCGAGTGAGAATCAAACCCGAGACCTCTTGGTTTCTGGGTCAACGCTCAACCACTGAGCCACCCTGGCTGGGCCCGCCTCTTTTTAAAAAAACTATTATTTTATTGATTTTTTACAGAGAGGAAGGGAGAAGGGGAGAGAGAGACATGGATCAGCTGCCTCCTGCACGCCCCCTACTGACACGTGCCTGCAACCAAGGTACATGCCTCTGACCGGAATCGAACCTGGGACCCTTGAGTCTGCAGGCCGACGCTCTATCCACTGAGCCACACTGGCTGGGCCCTTGACCTGAATCAAACCCGGAACCCTTCAGTCCGCAGGCCGACGCTCCATCCACTGAGCCAAACCGGTCTCGGCAGGTGGAGATTTTTTATAATAAACTGGGCAAGGGGGGGAGGTGTCGGGGTGTTTGCTGCAAATACCATCGACTTCCCATTGGGATCTCCCACAAAATCACTTTCACAAAATCAGAAGTGGGAGAACACCTGCACCCAAGTTTATCGTTTATCGTTTGGAGCTCATTTTAAATATATTATATTTATTTTTTTACAGAGAGGAAGGGAGAGGGACAGAGAGTTAGAAACATCAATGAGAGAGAGACATCGATCAGCCGCCTCCTGCACGCCCCCCACTGGGGATGTGCCCGCCACCAGGATACATGCCTTGAGAGGAATCGAACCCGGGACCTCTCAGTCCGCAGGCCGACGCTCTATCCACTGAGCAACACCGGTTTCGGCTGGAGGCAATTTTTTAAAAATTTTCTGACTCTCATACATTTATTTTTTTAATATATTTTATTGATTTCTTACAGAGAGGAAGAGAGAGGGATAGAGAGATGGAAACCGAGGAGAGAAGCAGTCTCGGCTGGAGCTAATTTTTTAAAAAGAAAAATATGGATTCCATACACGCCAGCCGCAACCCTGGGGCATAACAGCCTCCACCGCTTAGGGACACGCGAGGCTGGAAGAGAGCCCCACTGCGCAGACTCCGCAGGGGCAGCCACGCCCCCTCTCCCGCAGCGCCGTCGGCTCCCCCCAGGGCGCAGGCGCCGACCCAGTCGGCGCGCTCAGTGACGTCACCGGCTGCGTCACGCGCCTGCGACTCCGGCTGCGAGATCGGGCGTGTCCCACGGTCTGCGGGCCCTGCGCCGCGCGAGTCCGGGGGCGAGGACCCTCTCTCCCCGCGACTCCGACGACAGGGCGGGCCGAGGTGGTCGCGGGCCCCGGAAGGAGGTGGAGGGAGGGCGAGGCAGCGCGAGCGGCGCCCGATGGAGACGTCATCAGAGCGCGCCGGAAGCGGCCGCAGCATGCGGAGTGAGTGCGGCTGGGAGCCTCGGGCTGGGACGTCAGGTTGCGGGGTGCTGGGTGCTGGGGAGCGAGAAGGGTCGCTGCGGAGTGCGAGGGGGGCTGTTGTGGGAATTGCCCCACCTTCCCTCCCCCCGGGGAAACTGAGGCCCGGCGGGCCCGGCCCCGTCGCTGAGCCTGGGCGTTGAGGTCCGAGCTGGAGGCCGGCTCTGCGGCGCGGTGCTCCCGGACCGACTGTAATGGGGCGACCCGCGACAGACGACCCCCAGGCAGCCCATTGCAAAATGTAAGAAGCCTTTATTACGACCTCGAGTCCGGGCTCCCGGTTCCACTGACACACACAGCAGGGAAGCACGAGAGCCCCGAGCCTCTGCAGCAAAAAGTGCCTTCTATTTTCAGCGCAGGAGGACTTGGCACATTTAAAAAATATATATATTTTATTTTGACAGAGAGGAAGGGAGAGGGATAGAAAGTCAGAAACATCGATGAGAGAGAGACATCGATCAGCCGCCTCCTGCACGTCCCACAGTGGAGATGTGCCCCCGACTGGAATCGAACCTGGGACCCTTCGGTCCGCAGACCGACGCTCTATCCACTGAGCCAAACCGGTTCCGGCACTTGGCACATGTTAATTGGCTCAGCATTACTAAATTTCATATACTGACTCTGTGTCTAAGCTTTTTGGTTATGCGAGTAAGCGGTCTAGATAACGGTTGTCCTTGCAGGAGTTGTGAGTCGAACTTTATGGCTTCTCAAGGCCGGGCGTGCCTTCAGGCACCTGGTGTTCTGTGTCACAGGATGTCAGAAACCCCCCGTTCCTTCTGCCTCCAGGCCTGAGGGCACCCTGACCCTGATTCATTCTTTATGGGGAAACACAGTCTGGTCCTTGCCCCTCCACACGACCAGGGCCTTCGCCCGACTTGACTGAACCCTCCCGGGGCGGTCGTGGCCCAGGCCTGCCCGGCCCGCCGCTCTGTGAACGACCCTGGTGCGGTGAGAAGAAGCTCTGGGTCAGCGGTTCTCCACCTTCCTGAGGCCCATCCGTCTTCTTCTTCATGGAAAGATAAGACATCCCCTGAAAATAAGACCTAGCGCCTCTTTGGGAGCAAAAATTAATATAAGACGCTGTCTTATTTTCGGGGAAACAGGGTACCTCACCCTCACCCTCCCCTACCCCTATACAAGCGAGCCAATCTATTGATATAAAAATCTTGGGTCACCGGAACCGGTTTGTCTAAATGGATAGAGGGTTGATCTGCGGACTGAAGGGTCCCAGGTTCCATCCCGGGACAGCTCCTCACGTGGTGGTCACCCCCAACCATACAATGATTTCCGTGGCTACTTCATCGCTGTCATCTTGCTACTGTGATGAACTGTCATGTAAATATCTGATAGGCAGGATGCATTTTTGTTGTTACACATGGAACATCACTAAAGCATGGGATTCATCACAAACACAATATGTAATTATATATTGTGAAATATTTCTAATTACAAATAAATGAAATTTTGTCTTGAATCGTGGTGTCGCATGGGCAACAGTCTTCCTAGGACAACAGTCAACGACACGGCTACACTTTGCGACACCGAGGAGCGGGTGTGTTGGTTCCTAAGACCGTGGGAAATAGGTGTTTTCCGCTGGTCTTAGGCGACCCCTGGGAAAGGGTCATTCGATCCCCAAAGGGGCCGAGACCCACAGGTTGAGAACCGCTGCTCTAGGGATCTGTGGTCTCCCCACGGGCTCGGCACCTGTGCTTTGAGGGGTCTGGAGAAAGGAATTGACTTTGACATTCCAAAGGTCTGTTGTTGTAGATGCAAAAAAGACAGTAGACACTCGATTGAGGTAAAGATGGACTTTTTTTTTTCAGGGAAAGTTCTACCCGAGGATATGACTACCCACTATAAACTGCCTTTCGTTTAAGTTTCCATTTCAGACCCCCCTGGCTGGTGGCGGTAGGTCTCTGCCTCTGTAAGGCCATGCCACGCTGGTTGCCCCCGAGATTGTCAGGCTGAGTGTGTGGCCCCTTTTCGCCCACAGTATTTTAAGCCGGTGCAGCTCCCTCTGAGAACCTGCTAGAAACGCAGGAGAGGGGAATGGGGCCCGAGAGTCTACGTGCTAATAAGTCCCAGGAGCACCTTTTGAAGCCCGCTGTTGGGGTTTCCGTGATGGATGTGATGGGCGGGCAGGATGAGAGCATCCGTGACAGCTCCGTAGCTGTGCCCCCGTAGCCCCGCCTCCTGTCTGAATGAGCCCTGCTCTGTGCAGAATTGACGCCGCCTCGGGCCTTAATGCCCCGCAGGAATCATTTCCTGTCCTGTCCGTTTTCCCGTCCCCAGGTGGAATCTACCACCCCCTCTCCCAGAAAGAGGCCAAGGAGCTCGATGTCCAGGTAGGGGCTTGGCTGGCCTCGGGCTGTGGCTTTTGCATCTGGACGGCGGTGGGTGGGG
>PVJN01032359.1:0-24197 GCA_004026805.1 Lasiurus borealis | reverse complement strand
GAACTGCAGCCAACAGGCCAGTGTTAGGCACTGACTAAAATGAAAAGTGATGTTTTTCCATAGTTGGAAAGTTTCAACACTCAGAATAAAAGCTGACCTGATGTCACACTTTCTTTGCAGACTTACAATGTTCTCAGATTTGGAAAATCATATGAAAACTTGACCACAGCACTCTTCAGCTATTTTCCTTAATTTAAGAGACCTAATTCTAGGCTGTTAGCAGAGACAGTTCAACATAAAACTATTTACTATACCATGGGGCAAATTCACTTAGAAGAGTAAGAAGCAATCTGTTTAAACTGACAGTTTTCTTCTCATCCAACATAGTAACATTCATATAAACACTGCCATTAACTATAAGAAGTGAGATTAGGGAAAAGAAACTGGCTGTTCCTTTGTGCCCAGACTCTGTACTGTACACACATTCAGACAATGATGAGATGCCCACAGTCACAGGTGTCCCTGGCACAGAAGAACCTAAACTGCATAATTTAGTCAGAAATTAAGACTTTACTAGCATTTGAGATGTAATAGCAATTTAAGATTTTACTAGCATTAATAAAGAGTGCCCTCCTGTTGTTCATGACATCTTAAAATTACAATTGGCTAGCAACATGACCAGCAATACTACAATTAAAATTTTGTAAAGTTCCAAACATAGTCATTTTCAATGTGGCCTATAGTTCCATATGATAAAGTAGAATTTTCAAATATTGAGACAGGGTGCTGGATGGTGACTTCTCATGTGGGAACTAATATATTGCTGAAAGGATATTGAGTAGTTTATTAGATAAGCACTTTGGGGAAAGGAAGAGTGACGAAATCTTCTGAAGTTTTGTTTGCAGAATTATATGCTATGTTTTGGGAATGTGCATACATTTGTTTACATGTGCTTTTCCCTATTATGTGGCAAATCTAAGAAGCAAACACAAAAAAGATTACTGTGCCACTATCTGATGACTTTGTAAATGCTTCTGAGATATTTATCCATTCTTCAATTAAAATGTAAAACAGAGCCATCATAGATATATAACAAATTGTAAAATAAACAAAAACAAAAGCTTATGAAATCAGGCCATTGGTCTATGATATGTATTCATCATCCTATACAATAAAAGCCTAGGTAGTGTCGTGCCCTCGCGTGACGCCCTCACACGATGGCATTACAAGATGGCTGACACAAGATGGCCACTCCACATGCTGAGGCCGGGGGGTCCCATGGTTCTGCATGGCACAGAAGGGGCCAGTCCTGGTGGAGGAGGTGGGTCACAGCAGGAGAGGGCAGTTGGGGGCCATCAGGCTGACAGGGAAGGGCACTGGGCCTAAACCAGCAGTCGAACATCTCCCAAGGGGTTCCAGGTTAGAGAACTTGCAGGCTGGGTTGAGGGACAACCCCCTCATGCATGAATTTCATGCACTGGGCCTCTATTTATTTATATAAATCTTTAAGATCCATCATTTCTGTCATCAACCATTATCTCTTTAAATATTTCCAATGATGGAACACAAACCAAATATTTCTAAGGATCTTCTCCATTGCTAGTGGGAGTGGGGTTCTTGTGGTGCCGATGGAATAAGAATTACTGGAGGCCCCCACATGAAGATGAGATGTGGTAGAAAGCTTTGTATGAAAATATATTCCTCAGTTTCCAAAGTCCCATTTTCCTGAAACAAGTCCTGGAAAAGGTGCAGTTGGGGATCTAGGAGCTCAAAACAAAGCCAGTGTTTAGTTTCCATCAGGGCTTTAAAAAAATGTAATGCATTATTATATAAAGTGAAGAGATACAGCATTGTGCTATTTCTTCATTCACTTCATTTTGTTTCCTGATTTGTAGACTTAATGATAAATGTAGAGTATTTCAGAACTTTAAACAAGACACTTCTTTAAAGTAGACTCTGATGATAAGAAAATTCTTAATTTCTCATCAGCACTAGTAAAGGTTTTATTAGGTTTACTAAGTTAATTAAATTGATTTTCACTGTTACTTGCTGTCTGCTTTGGCACTGTATGAACCTGGGATATCTACAGGATGATTGTTTTTGCTTGTTTGTTTGTTATTTTTTTTACAGAAAAGTTAAAATGCTTTGGAAAGGAAACTACATTTTGTTTTATATAATTTCATTATTATGTTCTGAGTAATATTGGCTCAGAATTTGCAGAATAAACTTAAAATGCCCGTCTCCATAATTACAGTAAGCATACGGGAGGATATGCTTCCAAAATTTTTCATTTTTACATTAGTCATGGGTCCTACAAATTGTTCTTTTCCTGAGTTGAGGAGTTCGTATCAAATTACATGTGTATGTGGAAATTTTGTGAAAACTGACATTATTATAACATATGGTACTAGGATGGCTATATGTAAATTATTTGATTTAGCAAATTATAGATGATAAAAAATATGACCGTGTCTTTTGTGTTCTCAATTCAAGAGGAATCTTACCAAGGGTGTGAGAATATGAGAACCGAAAAATGATGAAAGCTGAAATTTAAAGGTAGAATTAGAGATTAAACAGAGTAAAGATTAGAGAGATTAAAATTTGGTTAAAAGGTTGTGGTCTTGTGAAGGAACTGCAACATCCTTATGCTAAGAGTGGTTCATCTGAAATGACTGCCAAAGTGAAAACTACATGCACTGGACACCTACTTTTTGAGACAGTGCAACCTGCTTTGCAGAGACTGACTTTGTTTTTGAAATTAGTATGTTAAAGGAATGACTCAGCAAGTGGGGAACCTTCCCAGGAAATGATTGCTTAGATTACATTATGGAAACTCCAATTGCCAGCAAGTCTTTAAACATTTAACAGGACTTGGAAACAAGGCATATTCCACTTCACAACAAGTTCTCTTTATTAGCAAAGCTAGAAAAAGAGGGGGGAAAGTTGCCTTAACTTGTGGTTTGCTTGTTGTTATATATGTAGAGACCAAACATGATTATTTCCTGAGAGATAAAAGTCACTTTACAAAATGCATGATTCAAATACACACACACACACACACACACACACACCAAACAACAACAACAACAACAACAACCCAAACAAGAGCCTGTTTCTCAGTGGTTAGAGAATCAACCTGAAGATGGAAGGATCTGGGTTCGATTTCCAGTCAAGGAAGGGCACATACTTGGGTTCCACATTTGATTCCTGGTTTGGGCAGCAACCAATCCATATGTCTCTCTCACATTGATGTTTCTTTCTCTCTAAAAATCAATGGAAACAACATCCTCAGGTGAGGATCAATAGAAAAAAAAAAACACTATATAAAACATGGCTCAAATGAAAACTTCTGCAGTATTAAAACATTTACATTTATTAACTAAAATTCATTTTACAGCCCCACATTGGGACTGGATTTTGGGTGACATAAACTTCACCTTGAGTTAAAGGAAACAAAAAAATGTACAGAATATTTTAGCATACACAATGACAATTCTTTGTGGTGCTTTCTCAATCATCAGACAATAAATTTCTAAGGGAAGGATAATGTCTTAAAATATTTGTGCTCTATTAATGAAAACACGCATCTGGTACTTGATAAAAAATAAGCATTGCTTGTACTCATCAGAATGAATGTTTTCAGGAAGTCAGTGACTGGGAATAAAATGGACAAGACATTTCAATACAGATATTTAAAATACATGCTGTAATATAAGTATGTTTCAATAACTTAATATTACATGGACTGTAACTTCTACAGATTTGCTTTATTGAAAGTGTACAATTGGCTACAATTATAACTGCTCTTTGAACTTATCTTCTTTCAGCGCCTGACCTTTACTTGGCCTATCCCAGTGGTTGGCAAACTGCAGCTTGTGAGCCACAAGCAGCTCTTTGGCCCCTTGAGTGTGGCTCTTCCACAAAATACCAAAACCTGGGTGTGGTAGAAGAAGTTTAAGTTTAAAAAATTTGGCTCTCAAAAGAAATTTCAATTTTTTTACTGTTGATATTTGGCTCTGTTGTCTAATGAGTTTGCCGACCACTGGCTTATCCAACATGAATCTGTATAGAAGTCTTCTGCTTTGGAAAGAGAAAGGTAGCAAGCTCAAATCTGTTTATGTGGATGGCAAGGAGGCACAGAAAATGGTATGGAATATAGAAAATTGGAGAGGATAGGCTCAATATAAAAGGGATGACCACTGCTCAAACACCGCTCATAGCTGCCATGTGAGTATGTAAACCCAGTGCCTCCAGAACTCTTCTTAGTTTTTCAAAAGAAGCAGAAAATCCACTGTTTTATGACATAACTTCATTTCAAGATGTAGGCAATTCTGAAACAAAATTTAAATATTTTGCCAGTCAACTTATTTGGGTAACAAATTTGGTTCATGGGGAGTCTGACCTTTGAAATAGGTAGGCATAAGACACTTTTTATAACTTTCATATGTGCCAAATTCTTTTCATATCCCTCTACATGCATTAATTCCTTTAAACCCCATGACCACTCATGTTATGATTCCCCTTTTACAGATAAGAATACCAAATCCCAAGGAGGTTAAGTCATTTGTCTGAAATCATACAACTTATTAAGTTCCAGACCAATGAATTCAGGTATTCTTGCTCTGGATGATAACAATGATTTCTCTCTCCATAGTCCCTCTCTGCTTTTATATTGCCTGGTTTTATACGAATATAAAAATGGAAAGTATTTTCTTCTTATTTAAGTCATGAAGGAAGAGTTCATAGGAGACAGTGAAGATAATTAACAGTCTATTCTACATACCAAAATGCAATATGAAAATATTGTGAATCCTTTAACCTTGACCTACAGAAGAGACTTTGAACCAGCTTGTCTGTGCTCAGAAGATAGCATATGAGTCATACATGTTTTCTAGAACATAATGACTAACTGAATAAACAGCTTCTATTGTATAAGCATAACTCAGCTGCCTGCCTACTTTCCTATTTAGGTACTAGCACAATTGTGTGAAAACAGATACAACCAAATACTAGTCCTTTATTCAAGGAATTTTAAGATACCTAGCATTTTGAACTAACAATATTCAAAGAACTATGCAGGACAATAAATATCTTACACTAGTTCTCTCCTACTGCCATCAAGATGGCTCTATCTGATTTAAGAAGTATTCCCCTTTAAAAATCCCTCCTCAAAGCCCAATTAAGATGCTTTAGGACATATAAAGACCCTAAATATTACTCTTTGTGCCCAATGAACTTACGATCTCATAGAATTCTGGACACAACATAATTGTTACGATCCACAATAGCATGTGCTCTTCCTCATCGTTTTGCCTTATTCTTCAGATTGCAGTTCACTTGGCACCTTCTCTAAGAGACCTCCAGACCACCTAACTTACTGACCATTCCCTGTTCTCTCTTTGGCACATTATCCTGTCTCTTCATGAATCAATACTGCAGTCTGCAACTCTCTTATTTACCTATTTGCTTATTGATTTTTTACCACAGAGAGAGGATCTTACCTATTCTGTATCACAAACCACTACAATACTGCCTCACACAGAAAAGTGTTCATACATATGAAGGTTTGCAGAAAAGATAAACCACATCGAGGGTGGAAGTACAGGGAACATTCAGAAAAGGGGTTTTCTGAAAAAGACATTTGGGAGGGAGAAACCAAGATGGCGGCATAGGTAAACACTTGAACTTGCTGCCACGTACAACTAAACTACAACTAAAAGATAAAACAGGGATCATCCAGAATCACGGGAAGGCTGGCTGAGTGGAAATTCAACAACTAGAAGGAAAGAGAAAAGCACACTGAGACTCAGAGAAGGAGCAGAGGTGCAGAAGTGAAGTGCAGAGATATGGAAGCATGCATGGGGAACAGGCTGGCAACTGAGTACACATTGTCTTTTTCAATCTGGAGAGAGATGCAAGCTCCCGACTGCTCTGGACTCCAGTTCCAGGAGAGACTCTGGGGACCAAGATTCAAATGGGGAGAAACCGGACTATGGCATTGGGCCAGAATATGAGGGCAGCTTTTTCTCAGAGGTGCTTGCAGCAATCATTGTTCCTGCACAGTGCTGTGAGACACAGAGATCTGGGAACCTCTTTGGGGCAGGGCCAATGGTCAGCCATTGCTGTTTTCTCTGCCCTGGTGATTCCATGAGACCCTGCCCCACCTAATTTACAATACCACCCAAGCTGTACACAAAGGATTTTGCATATGAATGGCCTGGCCTTTTGCAATCTAAAACCTAGCATACTGCAGCTAGGTCAGAGAGCTTCAGAGCCTCCAAAATAAGGCCCAAAGCTGGACAACAGCTTGTACTGCTTCACAGCTGGGCCTCATAGAGCACCTCCAAACCCCAAACAAAGAGGAAGAATCTACAGATTTCTCTCTCTGAGGTTCCTGCTGGGTGGCCTCAGGCAGTGGCTGATTTTGCACCTCTTTGGAGATCCAAGAGCCAATGTACCCAGCGGTCAGAGTGAGACCATCCAGATTACAATTCTTCACTCCATATGAGACACACTCAGGGGCAGACTCAGTGAGTGGCAAAGCCCCATCGAAGCAAGTCTTGCCCCATAAGGGTGTCTCCAGCAGAGAAGTTCTTCCATTGTAGACACAACTGATCTCACAACCAATTTGACTGGAAGTTAATTCCTCTCAGTGATACCAATAGCAACCAAGGCTTAACTTCAAGAAGACTGTGCACACAGCCCACAAAGGGGTGCACCAAGTGTGTCCATCTCAGGTAATTAGGGAGGCTGAGCCACTGTCCCTATAGGACACCTATCGCACAAAGCCACTCTATCAACACAGTGAAGCAGCTAAAGTGCAGAAACAGAGAAACAGGTCACAAATAAAAGAAATAGAGGAAAGCAAACTACTGGATATAGAATTCAAAACCATGGTTATAAGGTTACTCAAGAATCTTCTAGAAACATTTGAGAAATTTAGGAGATATTTAGTGGAAATTTCAAGGATATGAAAAAGGACCCACTAGAATTAAGCATACACTGACTGAAATAAAGAATAACATACAGAAATCCAACAGCAGACTAGTGGATTGCAAGAATGAATTTTGAAATAGGAAGAAGCAAAAAGCATCCAACTGGAAAAGCAAAAAGAATCCAAAAATATGATGATAGTGTAAGGAGCCTCTGGGACAATTTCAAGCGTACCAACACCCAGATTATGTGGGTTCCAGAAGAAGAGAGAGAGAGCAAGATATTGGAAACCTATTTGAGGAAATAATGATAGAAAACTTCCCCTGTGTCGTGAAATAAATAGACTTACAAGTCCAAGAAACATAGAGAACCTCAAACAAAAGGAATCCAAAGAGGACCACACCAAGACACATCACAAGTGAAATGCCAAGAGCAAAAGACAAAGAGAGAATATTAAAAGCAGCCAGAGAAAAACAGTTATTTACCTACAAGGGAGTACCCATACATAGGTTTGTCAGCTGATTTCTCAACAGAAACTATGCAGGCCAGATGGCAGTGGTAAGAAATATTCAAAGTGATGAATAGCAAGAACCTACAACCAATATTATTCTACCCAGCAGAGCTATCATTTAGAACTGAAGGTCAGATAAAGAGCTTCACAGATAAGAAAAATGCTAAAGGAGTTCATCACTGCCAAACCAGGATTATATGAATGCTGAAGGGTATTATTTAAGAAGAAAAAAATAAAAAAATGGTAAAGATAAAAATTATAATTATGAACAACAAAGTGACAACAAATACATATCTATCAACAAGGGAATCTAAAAATCAAGTGAATAAAAAATCTGATAAACAGAATAAACTGGTGAACAGAATCGGGGACATAGAAATGTAGTGGACTGACAATTCACAGGGGGAGGGGTGTGTGGGTGTGGGAATTGGACAAAAATTGTACACCTATGGATGAGGACAGTGAGGGTGGGTGGGTTAGGGCAGAGAGGATGGGGTGGGAACAAGGTGGAAGGGAGTTATGGGGGAAAAAAGAGAAACAACTGTAATAATCAGAACAATAAAGATTAAAAAAAAAAAGAATTGCAGTTACAAAAAAAAAAAAAGAAGAAGATGACATTTGGTGTGAACACTGAAGTAGTCTTCCCATGCAAAGACCATGTTCAGTATTATTGGCCATTACAATTCTGCTTAAGATGACTCAGTACTCCCAATCTTCAATCTACTTAGAAATTATATATTCTGAAACCTCTTTATCTCACTTGGAAATGATTACCTAACCCTACTCATAGTTGCTGCTAGTAAAACATAATTGTGAATGTTCAGTATGATGCAGACTACTTTCTGAAGTAAAAATAATCAGCTCCTTTCAACAACAGTACACACTACTCCTCAATGGAAAGTCAGGGAATTTCCATAATAATTTCTTGGGCAATGGGCAAGTTTGAAGACCCCCAGGGAACAGATGTCACATAGGATCACCCATGTTTCCATACCCTATATTTCACTGAGTAGCAGGTAGAGTGATGAATTTCAGATTTTCAATGTTATTCTGCTACAATTCTGATCCTATATCCCTTGAACTATCTGCCAAGTGTGCCAGATTTATAAATGAGTTTGGCTCCTCAAATGGATACCCTAGGTACAGAGCATAAGTAAAAGCTAATCAGCACCTTTTCATCTAATAAAAAAAAGCATTGCTACAGCCCAGGGGGTAAATATGCCCCCTGCTTAGCGGAGATGATGCTGTATTTTAGAGTGGAGAATCCATTTCTTTATGTTTGTAGCAATTGGGAAAGCTCACAGAGTATATAATAATATATATTTCATTAGGAATACAAGGCGATAAGGACACATATGTAATACCTTAATCTATAAGAAAAAAAAAAAGAATAGAAAGTGAGCTAGATTTGCTAAGTGCTAAAGTAATCTTGAAAGTTACATTACGTTTCCTGTTACTCCATAAGTAAATAGAAATGAAAGGTAAAGGAATCTTACTATTTTCTTAAGTGATCCTCCCTTTGCAGGAAAAGCACAAGAACTGTTAGAGAATTGTTGCAAATTACAGGCATTGTTCTTTCAAAATGCCATTTACTAACATCCCACTAATTTGTGGGGTTCAGAGGAAAAGGGAGACATAACAGAAGAGTACTTCTCTTTTTTACTGAAAGCAATGCAACCTTAATGCCATGCACTCTACACAATAAAAAAGAAGCATTTCTATTGAGGAATTTAATAAATTTACATGTCAACAACTTCTATTTTGGGACTTCAAATGTTGTCAGACTTTATCTACACCTAAACATGAATCGGGTGGTAAAACAGATTATATAAAAGTTTCAACATCAGCAATTTTAGGGACATGTTATTTCCATGGTATTTGATTCTGCCTAAAATCGAGAGGGGCCTGGCCTGGGATTATGTGTTCAATGGAAAGCTGAATGAAATAATTTGGAAAAAGGTTGTGCCATTGAATATTGTCTTGGAAACACTAAGGCGAAGCTGTAAACGCATGCCATGAACAGTCCAAGGCTACAAAGGTTAGAGCCTCTCCCTTCAAAAGTGGCCCAGAAGAATAAAGTTTGAATTTTATAGAACCTCAGTCTCTAATAGTCAATGGTGAAACTGAAGCACTGTGTTTATGAGCACACATGCTTTTGAAACAACATGATAGAAAGAACTATATGTTAATGCAACCCAATTAAAAAAGAGAGGAAAAAGATGAGACTTTTCTTTTACCTACACCCCCAATTTTTTTTTTTTTAGTTTTAAAAATACAGAGAAGCACTAACTCAATGAAATCATATCACTCAGTGATATTTTCAGTGCAAACCTGGAGTGATACCACCCTAAACTGGGTTATTTTTTTTCATTGTTTTGGCTTCCTATCATTGCATTTATTATAAAAAGAGCACCACTTCCACTCTTCTTGAGAAGGGAAAGAATTCATGTAATCATATCAGAAAACCAGGTCTAAAGGATCAAGTAAAATAATGCATCCAAAGATTATTGAAACAAATAAAATTTTAGAAGCGAATTACTTCTTATTTCTAAAAGTCTAATTTATAGTACCAATTCATCTTCTACCTTCCTCAAAGTCCTTTATTATTTCTTCCTCTTATTTTTTTAATTAATCCTCACCAGAGGTTTTGTTCCATTGATTTTCAGATGAGGGGGAGGGGGAGAAGAGGGAAGAGGAAGAGAGAGAAAAAGACAAAGAGAGAGAGAGAGAGAGAGAGAGAGAGAGAGAGAGAGAAGCATCAACTTAAGAGAGACATATGAATGGCTGCCTCCTGTACACCCCAACTAGGACTGGGGATTGACCTACAAACCAGGTATATGCCTTTGACCAGTAATAGAACCTGCAACCTTTCAGTGCATGGGCCTACTCTCTAACCACTGTACCATGCTGGCCGGGACAGGGTAGAGACATTTTTGAGGACATGTACACTCTCAAAGTGACCATGAGCAATCTTTTTTACTCAGCCAGGAGCTCAGTATTCATGATTGGTTAGGAATTAAAGGAGACAGGACTGAAATCTGGCCAGGTCTGGCCTAACATTAGATGGATACTGATGGTCATTAAATAAATAACTATGATATGACTATTGTTGGTAACGGGGGGGGGGGTGTTTTGCAATCTTAAGATAGAAAGCAATGTTTTGCTTTGTATTGTGTCTTGAGACATGGCTTGTGGGGAGTGTTAGGGAAGCCCATGTCCTGTATTTCACTGAGTATCTAGGTTTGATGAGTTCTAGATCACCTTTCCTGAGGGGAGCACAGGACTTTCAGAGCCTTCATTAAAGATCCATTTGTTCCTAAGACCTACATGTTTATAAGTGCAGGTAAGTGCTATAGGATGCCCCCATGCTTCAGTAGAGTTCATGGGGGCACCATATAGCACTTCCTGCAGTATTCATAGTTAGAATTACACATTTGATCTGGAAATTTTTGTTCATAGCATGAATGTACATATAACAAAACAGACACACTGATTGAAATCAGGCAATAGCTGATTATTAGACATGAAAGAAGACCGCACACTCTTAATTCTACAGAAAGTTTCCTTCCCTACAAACCCACCACTGCACTTCTGACTCTCAGGGGGTGGTGAAATGTGGGATGAAGAATTCTTGGGTCTCTTTCCTCACTGAAAGTATACACTACCCAAGTTTGAATTTGGAGAACTAGTTTATACAATCAACGAAAGAAATTTTGCAATGTCTGGCAAATAAACTCTATGGATGCCATGGTTCATATTTAAATGGAAAAATGATTTCTTAATTCAGATGAATCACCAGGATTCCTGGAACTCCAGAACACAAAAGTAACAATTAAAGTCTCTACTGCTATATAGACTTTTGCTACTTTGGAAAATATCCCGGAAAATATTCATTTGGCCAGAAATATCATCATAGTTTCATTCAGGATTAGAAATAGTTGTGTGTGTTTTAATCATTTGTTCATTTGAAAAGAATCTACCTTGGCTATTATAAAGCATATCAGAATCATACCCAGTCATAAATAGAAATTGTAATACTAGTATTATCTTATCTTCTTTATAATTTTTAAATGAACAAAACAGTAAATAAATGAGTCATTTTTTAGGAAAGTATGTAGCCAAGAGTTCCTTTTAGTACAATGCTTGTCTTAATTAAATGGGAGACAGTAAACTTTATGAAAATAATAGCAATTTATGAAATATTATTATTTACAACATATGTACCATAATATAAAAAAGTTAAACTGAATACTGTCTAACTTTCATAAAAACTAAAGAATGCAAAAAAAGTGAGGTTATAAAACAGTTGAACCCAGAGAAAAATTTTGCAATGAGCAATTTATTTTCTAATAATTTCTGGAAAACAGTCTGAGAGTTAAGAATTACTAAAAAAGCTACTAGACTAACATAATTTACTTTCACCAAAACAATTATCCATTGTGTCCCTTAACCTCAAGTCTATGATAGTAAGTATATCCTTAAAGGACATTTAAAATACTTAAAATAACTTTAGTAATGCTCTTAAATTGCAATAAATTTCCACAGGCCTAACATATTTTTTTAAAAATTGTCGTCAATTATGCACTACAGTTGCAAAGGACACCAGTGTTTCATATTCTGCTCCACTTTCTACCTTGACTTCAGTAAGTAATCAAGAAAAGACCATTTTCTTCGGTAATTTAATAAAATTATAATGTTTAATCTGCTCATATTGGTTTATTTTTAACAGTTTATAAATAAGAAGAAGATGTGAAAATATTTTTTCGCCACATAAAAATGTTATATGGGAAAAGACATAAAAATATAAATAAACTGAAAATATACTTCCATCATAGATTAATCAACAGGTTTCCTTTCATAACACATAAGCAACCATGAACCCTCTCACTAGGAAAAGAGGAATCCTTCATAGATGAAAAAAAAGTAGTCAATAAATATAAGAAAAGCTGTTTATCTTCCAATAAAAAATATGTTAACTATAGATATTTTTCTGAAGAAATTAATAAAAAACATTTTAAAATATTGACAAAATGTGTTGTTGTGAAGAGTATGCAGAAATAGAAACTTGTACACCATCATCAGATTTACAAATTGAAACTTTTACCACTTTTTGAAGAACTATTTAGCAAAAAATAAGTATAAATGCTTTAGTCATTTTGGTTCTAAGGATATAACTTACTAATCATTCCAAAATGCTTATTGAGAAATTTACTGATACTTTTCATGAAGTGCAAAAAATACATAAAAATATATACAAGAATGCTTACTTTTAATTTTAACATTGGTTAAAATTAAAAATGAACAACTAATCAGTATATTAAATAAATTAATATATAGCACTGAGATGTATAATACCAGGAAGTTTTGACAAGAACATATATTTATTTGTTTGCATATGGTCAATTTATGAAGCTCCGTGATGGTAGATCATTGATCTAAGTTCACACTTGTGCATCTTAGTGTCACAAAACATGTTGAACGTGGAACCATGACCAGATTTCTGTAACAATTCTGCAATCATAATTGTCACTAAAATATTTCTTTAAAAATTTCATCAAATTTTATGCATTGTTTTTCCCCAAGACATTTATAAAGAGGGGGAAAACGTTTGTTGCCTTTTTAACACACTAGGTATAAACAAGTTCAAGAACAAAAGCTTATGCACAAAATACATATCTATCAGGAGTTACCATGTGGAGGTCTTGCTGCCATTAAGCTGTACAACTTCCACAGGAAATCAGATCACTGGTTACTCCTCCTATACACACTCCATCCCTGGCTTTAGGTAAAGATACTACTTCACTAAAATTATATCTGGAAGGCATTGTAAATTACAACATTTAAATTTACAAGAATATAAAAAATTATATTTATTGAGCTTTCACTTGTGCTTTTCTAAGAAGGGCCTATTTTACCTAGGATAACTTATATAAACATAGGAATTTATTATTATTGAAGGATATTTCTTCATTTTACATGTTATAAATCAAGGTATCTTGACTTACCAATTTTATTTGACCCAGAATATGTTCTGGTTGTGTTTTCATTAGCTTCCTTTGTTAGAGTTACCTTAATAAGACCAGCTTAGAATGAACACTAATAATGGTAGCTGAAAACTATAATCTCACGAGGGAAAATAACAATATAATTTGCAAGAGGTCAAGAAATAAGGAAAACTAAATATTAACAAGTTAATTGGTCAAAACAACTTCTCATAAGAGCACTGTTGAATATATACTGAGTGGCTAGATTATTATGATCTCTAAATGCATAATAATCTGGCCACTCAGTGTATATCCTCTGTAATAAAAGGCTACTATGCAAATTGTCGCCTCCACCAGGAGTTTGACCAGTAGGCAGGCTGGCTAACCGCCTATGTCTCCTCTTCCTGGCCAGGCTGGCCTGGCTGACCCTACCCATGCATGAACTCATGCACCAGTACACACACACACACACACACACACACACACACACACACACACACGAGTATCCAGATTATTATGCGTTGAGATCATAATAATCTGGCCACTCAGTGTATACTTTATGCAAATGCTTGACCCAATGTCCCTTCCCCCTGTACAGGTTATTGATTGCTTAAGAAAGATAAAAGGCCAATTTTGGAGAAGGACTTAATTAAAACCTTTATGAAGGAAATTTGTATCTTTTCCATATAAAGTTATTCTTGGATTAAGACCCTGCCATATCCACAAGCATACCATCCTTTAAAAGCAATTAGATGGTGATAATCCATTAAGGATTAAAAGTTCCTTTCTTGAAAAAGTTATATTCATTTTCAGGCAGTCCTTGTTTTGTGCCTCACTGTGCCATCCAAAACCTGTATGCATTGAGATGGTGACCTCTCTTTACAGAGTTCTATACTACCTGGCATCAGGATACAGTTCCAATATGCATACATTTCAGTTAACATGCTACTGAATACAGTGAGTGCTGACTGTATCCTGTCTAGTCTGCTCAGTTTCATACAAAAGCCACCGATATTATAGGATCACGTTACAAGTTACCTGAAGGAAAAATTTATCTAACAGTTCAAGACCTATCACCCTAATGCATGCACTGCTCTTTGTCTTGTTGAGGACTGTGAAAACTTGAACAACAACTTGAAAAGACAACAAAAAAATATGTTATTTTGCAGTTCAATAGATTGATTCTCAGGTAATATTTTTTAAATGACAGCTAACATACAATTTTGGGCTACATTCTGAACTGATTATTTTCATAGAATCGATGCAGATAATTGTCTGATAACAACTAATGTTATAATACTGGTTTGCAAAGATGGTGGATTACAACCTAGTGTCACATAGAGTTAGTACATACCTCAAAGCCTGGACTCAGAGGAGACTTAGAGATGAAGTTGTAAAAGCAAAAAGCAGGCAAAGGAGCAGAACAAAGGGAGGAAAAAGACAAAAAATATATAGTGTTATTGAAGGAAAGCAATGCACATTACTCAATAATGTTTTATATAGGTTTGTTTTCAAGAAAAAGCAAACTGTTTCACTAATTAGTCTTTGTGGCAACACAAACAGCTGGGATGGAAATTACTTTTTAACATTTCAATAGAATTATAGACACAAACTCAAGATTGCAAAAACAATTTACAGTTGTGAGCTGTAAAGGTAAAAACAAAACAAAACAAAATACTGCTTGCCATGGTGTCAGTGATGACAGACAGTTTTTTCACCTTGGTGAAAATAAATTATAGAGCGAATGAAGCACTTTTGACCTTTAGGATAAAGATTAGATTTTCTTCACAATAATTTATCCTCTCTATGGGAAAAGGAAGAAAAATGTCATCAAAGTAATCAAATGTTACACTATTGCTTTCTGCCTACTGGAAAGAATAAGTCAGTAGTTCTCAAACCTGGAAATTCTAATATGTGCTTAAAGTTATGAAAGAAAAATGCCACTGGCATTCTTTGTTCATGTTTTTGTTGCATATCATTGTTTTCTGTCTGATTTCATTCAAGGTTGAAATATAATTCAAGAGTAAAAAACTATTCTGAATGCTTTTATGAGGAGAAGGAATATCAATGAAAAATATAAGAAAAATATTGGTTAAATATCTGGTAATTTATAATGAATATGTTCTTTTTCATCGCTGTTCCTTCAAGTCTTTTTGAGAGCTCTAACTTTTAACTAGAAAGACAAATCAAAACTAAAATAGAGTTGACTCTTTTTTCATAACAAAAATGCATGACTGGTGTGGCTCAGAGGTTGAGCATCAACCTATGAACTAGGAGGCCACGGTTTGATTCCTGGTTAGGGCACATGCCTGGGTTGCAGCTCTGTCCCCAGTGTGGGTAATGCAGGAAGCAGCTGATCAATGTGTCTTTCTCATCATTGATGTTCCTACCCTCTTTTCCCTTCCTCTCTGAAATCAATTATATATATATATATATATATATATAAATTTTTTTTTAAATGCGTGACTGTGTTTCGCAAACAGTGATCTTTCAGGTGTTGAATAAACTTATGCACTTTGAGGAAAAACTGTAGATTGTTTATCTTTAGGTTCCTTGATAACTACATACATGATGTAAAGTACATTTTCATGTTTATTGGCTATTTTTTTTGTAAAGTGTTCAAATATTATGCCTATACAAGTTGTCTGTCTTCTAACATATTTTTAGAGATGATTTTATACATTCTAATTTAGTTTTTTATACTATACCAGAGGCCCAGTGACCTCTAGCAGTCCAGGACCCCTTGGGGGATTTCTGCCTGCCAGCTTAGGCCCACTCCTGGTTAGCAGTCCTAAATCAGCATGCAGACATCCCTCGAGGGGTCCTTAGTGCTGCTGCCACCACCACTGCACTTGCCAGCTGTGAGCCCTGCTTCTGGTTCAGCGGTACTCCTCCTGGGACCACCTATAACAGTGGTCGGCAAACTGTGGCTCCCGAGCCACATGTAGCTCGCAAGCTGCAGTTTGCAGCTCTGTTGACTAATGAGTTTGCCCACGACTGAGATAAGGCCTTAATCACAAGGAACAACAATAACCTGTAATTATTGGAATCCAGAGTCTAGGTCAGTGGTGGGCAAACTCATTAGTCAATAGAGCGGCAAACCGCAGTTCGCGAGCTGCATGTGGCTCTCGAGCCACAGTTTGCCAACCACTGACCTATATTAAACGTCTACCTCCTTGTGGTCAGTGGGCATCATGGTGACTAGTCGTTCCCCCTTTCAGTTGATTTGCATATTAGGATTTTATTATATAGGATATACATAAAAACCCTCTCATTTTGTGACTTGCTTAATGGCATATCTTCCTAATCTCTGACGTGCTCAATGGTATATTTCAATAAAAATAACTTCCTAATTCTAATAATGTTCAATGTATCAATCTTTTCCTCTTGCCAACAGTAATTCGAGTCCTGTTTAAAACAGCCTTTTCTGCTCCAAATTATTAAACATATGTTTGTATTGGTCCCAAAATTATTTCTTGAAAAGAGCATCCTTTTCTCACAGTAGTGGTACCCTTGTCATAAATTAGTTGACCTGTATAACTAATTTCTGGACTCTCTCCATCCTATTTCATTAATTTATTTTTCTGTTCTTGTAAAATACCACATTGTCTTAACTGTGGCTTTATAAAATGTTGGGAAACTCTCCAACATTAGGGGTTCTCAAACTCAGCAGTACTGATATTTTGAGCCTGGTACTTCTTGTTGTGGGGAGCTGTCATGTGCATTGACCACTCTATGATGTCACTGGTTCCTCAAAATCCTGATTGTGTTAGGTGCTCTTGGGTACCTTTAAATATTGTTTTACTCTTTGTTATATTTTATTGAGCTTTTATAATTGTCCTTTGCAATGCAGCTGATCTGATACAAGCTTCTTTATAGAGTCTTTTTGATAAGGCTGTCTTGCATGGCATGGTGTAAAATGGTTTTAACTTTTCCCATATACCAGAAGAGTAATTGTAAATAAAAAGATGAGTAAAGCATAACTAAATGATAAGATCCTTTAATCCTAGGTTCTCTTCTGCAACTGTCTAAAAGTCTCTAAAAACTGATATAATCTCAATATGCCTATTTATACGTAGTGCAATATATTAGTGAGTCCAACTTAAGGATCTGCTGCATTTTTATTTCTTTCTAATATTGGTGATAATTGGCAAAATGATATACACCTCTACATAGTTATCTGCAACAAATTGACATTTTGGATTTTCTTAAAAGACGAACTGCTTTATGATAAGTATAATTGATATAGTTTACTGCCAAAGTTGATGAGAGATAGAGCTTGTTATATAAGCTGTGTTGCTATTCTTTCTTCCTATGTTAGCAACATGATTGAAATTAGAAATTCAATTTATGTGCCAAAAATGGACAAATTAATGAAATTACCCATATATTCATCTGCATGTGACATGGAGATTTTGTAGTCCAGTGAATCAAGTAGGGAAGAGAAAAGTCATTTTATTACATTTGAGAAAAACCTATATACCAATCATGGTTGACTTGCAATATGGGTCATCTAGTAGCATTAATGAACAATGCCATTATCCTTTTCAGTGATGGAAAATATCCTTTATGGTATATAAACTAATAGGTTTAACGTTATTGACATAATATTACCTGTGATTAAGCACGCACTACAAATTTTAGACTCTAGTTACTGGCTTTTCACTTCTTGCCTAGGGATAAAAAGGGACATACTCATTGTACTCCAAGCATGCCTGGTTAAAGCAGGGTAGTTTCACCCTATAAAAAGGAGCGAAAGCATGGCCCACAGAAGTGGGAAATCCATGGTTATGTCTCCATCTCCCATTTATTTATTTAAAAAAAAGAAAAGTTCCATCATTTCAAGGTATGTACATTTAAGCTTTTTGTTTTTTATTATTTATTTTTCCATAAATAAAGGTCAGGAATTGTTATCTTTGTTTTAATTTTTTTTACTGTTTCACTTCATTACTGCTGTGTACGTGCTCCAGGTAAGTGACGTAGGTGTTACATAGATGGGTCTGACTTACTGAAAAAATCACATTACATCATGTAGTAAGATATTTTGTAATCAAACTGATCTCTGACATAACCCAAGAACCTCTTGTATAGCTATGTAACTTAAACTACAGTTATATATAAATTATATATTTATACATATATGCATGCATATAATTTAAATGTATAATTTAATCCATACTTATAAAATTTAACTTATATATATGATGTTTTGAAGTAGTTATATGTATGTACATATGTTTAAACATCTATAGGTGTATATATTATAAAAAGTTGGCTTAGATTTAAAAGAAGAATCTTCAGCACTAATCATCTAGATCCTAAGCTATTCTAATGATGAATGACTTTAGAGCTTTAGATTTCTTGTGAGATGTTAAATAATTTTTAAAATCTTTCTCTAGTAAAACTGAAAATATAATTAATTTGCAATTTTATTTCCTAAACTTGTTTTTAAATGGCTATCCTATAAACAGTATGACTCTCAGTGACTTTCCTTAAATGCAAAAGTAGCTGTTGTAACTTGTAAAATCACAACTTATAAAAATTCAAACTAAATCAAAGAACTTAAGAGTTGAAAAGGTGACATGAAGAGTTATATGAAAAAATAAGTAGCTTTTGCCCTGGCCAGGTGGTTTAGTTGGTTGGAGCATCATCCTATACACCAAAAGGCTGTGGGTTCGATCCCTGTTTGAGGGCATGTACAGGAGGCAACCCATTGATGTTTCTCTTTCACATCAGTGGTTCTCTCTCTCTCACTCACTCCCTCTACCACCCCTTACTCTATCTCTCAAATCAACAAAAATATACACTTGGGCGAGGATTTTTAAAAAGTAAATAGCTTTTGATTTAAACATCTTTCTGACAGAACATCACTATTTCCACAATTTATGGAGCAATATATAGTCACACACATACATTCTGAATGTTACCAAATATAATACATTTTTCTAGTTATTGGTGGAATTTAATACCTGCTTTCTCCCAAAACAGAGTATGAAATTTGCTTAATTATCCAAATGAACATTCAATTGAGTTATATGTCTGGTTTAGGCTGTAATAAATTCAGGTGATAATGAGATCACAATAAAGTATGTTTCAAACAAGAAGCTAATTAATAAAATTTTTAGGTGTCTTAAATATGTATCATCACTCTCCACTCGAAGAAGAAGGATTTATTTAACCTAAAAGCTGTACTGATTTTTAATTTTTTTCTTTAATTAAATTTTACAACAGCTAGATTATAAAGAGTTCTTGTAAAATCCATTGGGGGATGGGATAGATATGTGAAATTTAAAGCCTCACCTGATTAGCTAATTTCAGAAAAAATATTCTTATTTGAAATAATTCACATAATTACCACAATTTTTATTTTGTTTTCAATGTTTGAAAAATCCAAATTTAATTTTCCTAAAGAATAATATTTAAGCCATGTCAATGAATTATATATTTTGGCGCTAATGGAATGCTTTAATGTGTTCAGTACTATTTTTCTCACAGCATTTGTCAACAGTGTCCTTCTGACCATACACTGGAATGTATGCTAGTAATGCCATGCAACTAAAGACTCTCATATTTCCATGAAGATATGGGTGGGAACATCTTTTCTGCCAAAGGCCATTTAGATATTTATAGCCTCAACCACAGGCCATCCAAAATTATCAACTTAAAAATTAGCCTGCTATCTTTGGTCAACATTTAATTTACTCATCCCTGATGCCTTGGCAGGGCCAGACCAAAGGATTTTGAGGGCCTTATGCGGCCCGGGGGCTGGACATTCCCTACCCTTGCATTAAGAGAACATTTCAAATTTCCTCCCTGAATAAATATCCAGCTATGCCACAAAGTACTTTAATAATTTTCAGAGAAAAACATCGCTCATCTCTATTTTCCAAATTTTGACAAACTATGTTTTGTAAAATTCACACATGAGTTTGTGCTGTTCTGGCCCTGTGACCACAGTGAAACCTCACACATTTTGTAAACTCACAGATAAAAGCAAACTCAAAGCTGTTGGATATCTGATGAAGCCTTGACTAATCTACAGCACAGGCCCTATCGAAACATTTACACCCTGGCTGTGGCCTCCCTTGCACGGCGGGCACTGTCTGGCTGACACTGCTGTCACACTGTCCCACAGATTTTTCACATGAAGGGGGAGTGGACGAACAGAAGGCCCTACCAGAAGGGGCTCGTCGGGGACACTGGTGGAGAGCTCAGCAGACACTGTGCGGACCGTGCTGAGCCCAGTGAGGGAGACGTTTGAGAGTCTTCTCCGCCTCACGCCACTGCAGTTGTTGGGGATTTTAAATGCACATCTCTTATGGTAATTCAGACCACATCCTGGAAAAAGAAAACAAAATGGCTTTTGTTCAACCATAAAATAAAAGATATTCTAGTTTTAGTTGTAAATTTTGATTTTTTTTTTCAATATTACTGCTTCCATTTCTCTTGAGGCTACTTGGAAATTCACATTTTCTTTTGAGCTTTTTCTAATTTATTTCCCCAATCTGTAAGTAACCTGGGTTTTTAATTCTGATTTTATTGGATGAGCTCAGTAACTACTGTGATTATCATTTTTTCTAAATGTCCTCTGATATAATGGATTTTGGCTTTGAAGGATCCAGCAACAAAACTCTGAAGAGATTACCTGAGCCATTTTCAGCTGCCCCAAGTTCTAATGTGAATGGACATAAGGGGAAATTAATCATAAAACAGAACAAACTCTAAATTACATTGATTTTAATCCTGGCTCCACAAATTCAAGGGATTTTTCCAGAGATGATGAAAAACTATGATACTGGTATACAAGTCAGAATCCAACACTCAATAGCAGTGTGACCTGGGATGATTTGATGAACTTCCTGAATATCTGTTCACTTCAACAACAAAAATGAATGTCTACTATTCCAAGATCTGAATTAAGATGCTAATTTTATTTTTTATCTGTTGCCTAAATAACCAACACAAAAGAAACCTATTCATACAATATAGGGAAAATATATGAGAATAGGGTTTCCCAGATCAGAGCAAATACGTTGAAGATGGGAAGTGTAAAGGAATGAACAGGAGAATTCATGCATTTCCTAAATCCCTGGAAGACATTTGAGGGGAAGAAGACATTGCTGTAGTTGGCACCACACAGGCAGATAACTCCAGCCTGTGTTCCACTTGGTTGGGGAAGGAATACCTTACCTTCACATTTGAGGCCTTGACGGACCAGCCCCCACAGCATTTCTCCACAGTGGTCACAGAAAGCTGGAGCTCTGTACGAATGAACAAAGAGAGTGTGGGGGCGGATCTGAAAGTCTTCAAAGGTGGCAGAAGCTGTAAAGATAGCAAAGTTAAAAACTGAGTTGAATGGATACCTTGATCTGTAATTAGTATGCAAGAAAATGAATATAAAATATGGATATAACTCTCCCAGCAAAGTTAAGGAAAGATAAGTTGCAACCTGGCTTGGCTTGTAGCCATTTAGACTCCATTTTTTCCAACCACAGTTTTACAAGTGGTGCCAAAACAACTCTCCCTCTTCTCTCTTCCTGCTTGCCAGTTGCAGACCACTTTGAAAACAGCCAAAATGCTGGCAAAAAGCATGAAGGAAAGGATAGCTTAACTCTACTTACAAATATTCGATGTTACTTAAAAACATCTTGCTTTTGCTTTCCCTTAAATGAACCGGGAAGGTATTCAGAAATATTAATAAAAAGGAAAATTATGATGAATTTAGACAGATCAAAAGATAGTATACTTTAATATGACCCGAATGGGTACATGAGAAGAGTAGGGCCCACTTGGAAGAGAGAAGAAATCTAAGTGGCTTCTTCTGGGTGAGAAAGTTATTTGAGTTCTTAGGCACAATAGGCAGGCAATTAAATCCTGAACTAAAAATAAGCAAGCAGCACCTCACTGCCTCTGCTGCCACCCTGATCGCCCCTAACCACTGGTCACCGCCCTCCTCCCCCTTTCCCCCCCATCGACCTGGTCACCCCTAACTGCTCCACCTGCCAGCCTAGTCACCCCTAGCTGCCCCTTGCTGCCAGCCTGGTCACCCTTTACTGCCCCTCCCTCCCTGCTGGCCTAGTTGCCCCTCACTGCCATCATAAATCACTCCCAACTTCTCCCCCTGCCGGCCAGATCATCTCACACAACCTGCTGTTCAGTCGTTTGGTCATCCCTCACTAACCCCCCTGCTGGCCCAGTTGTAGGCAGCCATCTTGTGAGGGTGTGAGGGTCAATTTGCATATTACCTCTTTATTATATAGAATGGTACTCATACAGAATATTAAAATTAATTATTTTTTAAAAACTATGTTTTTCTACATATATTATGATGTTATAAAAATAGCTGATGTATTTTGTTGTGGTTCAAGTCCAGAAATAGGTATAGAGAATTGAAAGTGAAAGACAACTTCTTTAACCCAAATTCTAATGGGTAAGGGCATAGCTTTTAGACCTCTTTGCACACATAGCTGATGTGGAGACTGCTTAGTAGTGCAGGCCTGGGGTGAGAAGAGCTGGATGAAGCTCTGCCATTGCCCACTTGCCCATGGAGCCTGCTCTGTTTTTCAGACACGAAAAGAGAAGGTCTGACTGACGGTGACTTCCCCAGACCCTTATACTTGAAACGTCCATTAATGTTAAGATGGACCCATGTGCACTTGATTTTATAAGTTTTTTATTCAAAAAGAATTTGGGGAGATTTTAGACTTTAAATCTTCGATTCCTCTCTCTTCCTATTGTCTGTCCTTTTGCCTTACTTTTTCAATATATATTTGTTAAGCACCATCAAGGCTTCCAATGGGACAAGGTCTGATAGGCTCTGTGAAGATAAGAAAGACATCTTCACAGAACCTACCAGGCTAGCAGGCAAGATAAATAAAACAAACAAAAGAAGCCCACAGTAATTATAAAGTAATTTCTAAGGTTCAAGAAGCAACATAAGTTACATAGATACTAAAGAGAAATAGGATTGCAACCCACAGGTATTTGGGCCCCAATATACTGTCATTTTCCTTAATATCTGTGATACATCTTATCTTCACTAACTCTGCCAGCAGAATTATATCCAATAGCCCCATGATGTGAGGAATAAACAATTTCCAATTTTATGCAATTGGAAAGAAAAATAAAATAATAACGGAAGAATTGAGATTCCTTAAGCTCTGACTGTAAACTGAACACTATACTAGGAGAGTTAAGTGTGGAAGATGGAGCTGATGGAGGTTATTGCAGCCACATAACCGTGTCCAGCCTTGTCTACATGGGAGTCCTAATCTGTGTACTGCCTGGGCACCTTTTGTGGTTTGATCAAAATGTGTCTAAATTTGGGAATGCTAAGTCCACTTTAAAGTTGTTCTCACATACTCAAGGACAAAATTTGCTTTTATAACATCAAAGAAAACAATTAAAGAGAACATTTTATGCCAACCATTAACTCCTGGCTTCTCCATTCCCACTCCTACCCCCTCAAGGACCAAACAACTATGACAAGTAGTTGAATAATTACTGTCGTTTTCAAAAATAAGACACATTAGAATTTGACAGTACCAATACCAAGTTGCATATAGTTTTCTAAGTTAATCAAGAAGAATATAAATAATTAAACTGAAGGTTTTCAGTAAATCCCCCCTCCCAATTTATGTCAGGTAAGTATGTTTATTCAATTTTTGAAAGGGATTAACATTCATAAGCTGTTAGCACCCTTGACTTATGTTTAAATGCCATTTTCTAAAGTTCAATTTTAATATTTTCCTGTTAATGTTAAAATAATTAAATACATTTTAAAAATAAAACTACCAAGTGTGATGAGGTTTTACATCCATTTGAAATCA